>JAOTAV010008397.1:0-28456 GCA_026546445.1 Cyclargus thomasi | reverse complement strand
TAACGTTGCTAAAAATTATTGGAACAAGAAAATTGATTTCCCGCCTTTACTTGACACTGGCCATGGTTATAACCAAGAGATAAATAAATAAAATAAATTAAATTTATTTTTAACAACGTTACAATGTCAAGATGAAACGTGAGTCAAAGCTTCAAATCAGTCAATTTGGTAAAGTGTTCGTTTGCCCGCTTTTGTGCACAATAATGAATATTTAATGGTAGACATTCAACCACTATAACACATTAAAACCCGGAAGAACATAAATTTAGAAAAGAAATACAATAACACAACATTACATTTCCACGTCCCGCCATAACTCACAGATACCAAGAAGAGTTGATTTTGTATATATATATACAAAATCAACTCATATCATACAACTTGGGAGTTACTCTATATATCATACAAAATCTTTTTTCCCTAAAACATTGTTTTGAAACCATATTATTAAAAACTTTTTTTTTCAACGTTTACTATAATCAGGCCTTTCGCACTCGTGTGTGACGTAACTTGTAAGTACCCCATCAGAGGGGCAAGTCACCAGGGCCTCACCGAGTTTTCTTAAACTAAATATTTTAACATTTAAATCAATGGACAAATAAGTAAGGCGTTACATGCTAGTTGTACTGACGACAGAAAAAGTTAATAAATAGTTGTATTCGTTTCAAGTTTCTATCGCGCAAATCCATCATAATACACATGTCAAAATCGTCATCAACGTCATGTAATGATTTATTGATATTTATTGACGCTTTACATGGCAAAGAAGTTATAGCATATTAAGTAATACGTGAAGTTGAGTTTTTGATTGAAATTGACTAACAAGAACCAAAAAGGTACGTGTTTTCTGTGGCTGTACACCTAACCATGACAGACACGCAATTTTGTGTCAACTGTCAAGTTCCCAAAAAAAACTGTAGGCATTCGGCGCGGCGTAGTCGGAATTTGACTATTCCGGACACATACCGGAACTAATTCCGGATTGTCTCCGAATGCGGAAAACATACGTTCGCGTCCGGGCTAAAAAAGCTTACAAATATACATAGTATTCTTACGCGAGCTTTCTTATTAATAAATTACGTAATAAATGATCCTATTTTTACTTCTTTATCTATTATACTATTTACAACTGACGAACCCCAAAAACAAATTATATAACCCCATTCAAATATTTATTAACATTCGTAAAAATTCAGGCACATTAAAGCATAATATTTAACTTCTCACGAACAAAAGGTGTCTAATAAGTTTGATAAAACAACGGAAACATAAACATCCTGAGTACTATTTCTGGTTCGTAGCGAATTACCTGTAAATCAGTCGGTTCCAAGTAAGCGTTATAGATAGACAAAAGAAAAGAATGAGTTTATTTATTTATCTCTGTATGATATTGGTTGTAGCGGTGCAAGCTGAAGATGCTAACTGTGAGTTCTTAGGTTTTAGGTTAAAGTTTAGTAATTATGTTATTTTACTACCAACTTTTTAATGTTTCTTGTTCATATGAGACCTGAATTTTTAAATAGCAGTTGTAGGCCTAGCCTTATAGGTTTAGCCAGTGAATTTCGTAGGTACATAAATAAAGTGGCCTACACTGATAAAAAATGTAAATCCTTTACCTGCCATAATGCTATGACCATTTTGAATTGGGTAGATCTTTTAACTATAACGATAGATGGATTATGTACGATGATTTTAGATCAAGCTTGTGTTGACAAATATTCAAGAAAAGGCTACCAGCCCTGGCAGGAATGGTCTGACCACTACACATGTCACAGATACAGATGCGAGATTCGCGATGGCAAATATTTTATTGCAGCAGTGGGGTACGTAGTTTTAAAAATGACTAGCCCACAAGAAAAATCAAATTCTATGTTTTACGTACAAGTGTGAAAATTAAATGGTATTATTTTCGCCTAAATTTTCGGAAAAGCCAATCATTAACAATATTATTTATTTCAGGTGTAGAAAACCGAAAATACCTGAAAACGCGCTAGAATGTCACGAATACATAGAAGATGAAAATGTCGGTGAGTTATTTCAACTATTTTATTACTGATTGCATCTTAAAACCTAAAAATAAACTAGTCTTTGCCCGCAACTCCGTTCGCGTGATAGTTTTCCTCTTGAAACTTTTCCTGATTTTTTACTACAAGCCTCACGGAACCCAAGACCTTTCTAACGAATGCAAAACCGTGGAAATCGGTTCGTGCGTTCTAGAGTTAAATGATCAGGAAGGAAACCCCCATTTATTTTTTTATAATAGATTGCTAAAGATGTCGCGTCTTCTACTGAAAGCCTTACATATTTTAGTAACCAACTTCCAAAGGAGGAGGTTTCTCAATTCGACCCTATATATGTTCTTTTGCGTGTAGCTGTTTAAGATGTAGAAATACATTTTCTCTTTTCTTTTCTATCTCTATTAGTACAGAATTCTTTAAATGCTTTAAATTTTAATTCTCACTTGGTTTACTTTTTTCTAAAAAATAATATAGCCTATGTCACTCAGTGGTAATGTAGCATATTAATGGTGATTTTTGAAATCGGGTAGCTACTTTTGAGTTTATTGGTATATAACAAACACAAATACGAAACTTAATTGGCTCTTTAATTAAATCTATTGATTAAAATAAACTTAAGAGTAACAAGTTGTATGTGATATATTTACAAACAAACATTTTTTTCTTATTTTTGTGATAGTAATTTATAGGCATTATTTCAGAGTTTCCCACATGCTGCGCTAGACTGCGGTGCGTTGTTGAAGTAAATGGAGAAAGAATAGTGCAAACTCGCGGACAACCTGGTGAACTATTCCCGGACAAGTAAATAATTTATTTTTCATTTCTTTATACCAATTGAACATATTTATACCTTAGTTTTAATGCATAATAAAATACACAACTTACAGAAATACAGGGTGTACTTAATGTTTTGTCTCCCATGTATGTTCTTATGCGATAAATCATTTTAGGCCGTGGAAAGGACAGCAGAACGATCCCAATGCACCAGTAGTGGCCATCCCTGGTCTCCAACAGTCCCCTAACGTGGAACCACAGATCCAGACAGCCGCAGGAATGTACAATAACAGAGGTGCAGGCAAGCTAAGTAAGATATACCAGAAGTATCAAACCGAAATTTCTAATATTAATAAAATTAAATTAAATCACATTCCCGTGGTCAAGTTACAAAAAGTTATAATGTAATTTTATATTTAAAAGTTATAATGCAATTTAAATTAGATTATCCGACTACGTTCGGAATATCTGGATCCAGTCCATGGTCATGACTCATGACCCCGTCCTGGATATGCGCTTGTTATGAGGTGCATATGCATTTATTATAAATGAACAATTACTTTACAGTGGATGGCAGCGAAATGAACAATCGACGATACGTTGATCCATATCCAAACCAACAAAATATTCAAGATTCACCGAGGAAAAAGCGTTCTATGATTTCACCTAATACGGAATCAAATTACGAAAAATCCCCTATTTCCAAATCGCAAGCTCCGAAAATCCGAAGATATGCAGCTGAAAAACATACTTCATATTTTAACAATGCAAAGAATAGCGCGTTTTATTTTTCGTAAGATTTGAATATTTAAACCATAATAATCCTAAGTTTTAATTGACACTTAATTTAAAAAAACATATTATAAGTGTTAAAAAAGGAACCAGGAGGGTTATTATAACCTCTTACTCCCAGCCAGTCAGCAGTCACGTGACGTACGTTTGACGTTCCCTAATGTCACTAACATGTTTAAAATCCATTCATAGACAACCAAACCAGTATTAATTCAGTTATTATTCTAATAAGACGTTGTAATACGAAAAAAGAACAAGGCAAATGTTGGCCGTATATTGAACTGCCTGGAACCATGCAGGTTTGTAATGGTCATAATAGCCCCCGAGAATGGCAACAGGACACTTTATTATCAATCACGATTTGTATGGAAATTAACAATTTCTGAAAGAGGTTTAAATTTTTTTTAATATAAAATAGGGGGGCAAGCGAGCATACGGGTTACCTGATGGAAAGCAACTACCGCCACCCGTAGACACATGCAACATCAGGGTTGTATGTGCGTTGCCGGCCTTTTAAGAGAGAATACGCTCTCTTCTTGAAGGTTTGCAGGTCGTAGCGGTCCGGAAATACTGCTGGTGATAGTTCATTACAGAGCTTTACTGAACCATACTACCAATCTTGAGCAAATTCAGAAACATGTTAAAACTGTTAACTGGTTCATCAGTTAACTCGCTAATTGACAGTCTCTTATGGGTTTACGTATTTCAATTAATCTCTGGAAAAACCTCATAAACTCTGAGAAACTCATCCATTTCCTTAAGCTAATTAAGATAACAGAACAGATTGAAAGATAAACACGCACTTCGGATCACTATCTCAGGATGCACTTGGTTCCGTACACATACTAAACATGTACATATTATGACGATCTCTGTGGCGCAGTGGTTGAGCACCTTAGTAACTCACACCGGGGGTCGCGGGTCCGAATCCCGCCGACGGAACAAAAAAAAGTTTTTCAGTGTTCCTGGGTCGTGGATGTGTATTAAATATGTGTATCATATAATAAATTTCTTATATATGTGTATAGTATAAAAGTATTAAATATATATTTCCGTTGTCTGGTACCCGTAACATAAGTCCTTCAGGTACTCACCACGAGGCCAGACTGACGTGGTGTGAAGCGTCCATAGATATTATTATATTATTACATGTATGTATTTTTTTAGAAAAACATCTATTTTCATATTGTATAATGATACAAAATTACGTAAAATTATTTTAATTAAGTACCTATCTCTGTGTGAAAGTAGTAGCGCTGAAATATTCTTGTTATATATGGGTAAGCGTAACAACTTCATCCATGATTAAAAAATGGCTAAGACAGACAGATAGACATGACAAATCTATAAGGGTTTTGTATTTTTAATATTTGGCTATGAAATATTAAAAAAAGGCTTTTTCGGCGCTATACTCTGGCAGTGAATATAAACCCCTGCTTACTATCCAAGTATTATCACGTTTGATTACATCCTGTTTACAATGTTATTTAATACATCCCGGTGACGTCACGATATATACAAATTATATATTCCATCCGCACCGCCCTCGCCCACAGGCGCGCTAGCTCTATACGACAATTTTTTTACTTGGGTAATTTAAAAAAACAAAAATTTCATCTAAATCGGTCCACTCGTTTGAAAGGAGCTATAAATATATTAAAATTAAGTTTTGCTGTTACAATATTTTTTATCTGATAGAAAAAATCAATGTTAATAAATATTATTCATAAACATTTTTAGGTTATTTAACTTTAATAGTAATTATTATTATCACACCAATGTCAGAGAATTTGCTTAGTCCCGACGAGTCACTAACAGATGGCGCTAAGCGTGTAAAATACAAACTATCGACATTCCAAGTGAGTAAGGATAAGTTAGCTTGGCGTTATATACATAGTAACTTCTGGACCGATGATGAAATTTGGTATCTACTCCAATTACAAACATTTTTTTATGCGTTCCTCTAGTCACGACTAGTTTATGGAGCGATTTGGAATGTATATACTCGTATGTTCAATTCTAATGATAAATACGTATGAAAAGTTCCCATAAGAGCTTATTTACCCGCTTACTGATAAAGTTTCTATTAGCGGTTGAATTACAGATAGTCTATCCACAACTTTATTTGACAAATGTTGTATGGAGAATCTGTTAAAAAAGTTGTGGGTAGCATAACAGAGACTTTATCAGTTAGCGGTAAAACAGGCGCTTAGTATACTTAATGATATGTCCCTGTCTAGTAGAGGAAGGCCGTGGGACGTTATGTGCTTTATGAAAAAAATTACGTGTCCACTGTCCAGTGACTTGGTCGTTTTCACTGGTTTTAAAACGAGGGGCTTTTTGAACTAGTTTAATTAATATATTAATGTTAATTCATTAACCGTAGTTTATTATGTTAATAATAATTTTAGCATTTTTCCACCAACTATGCAAATTACATACATAACATAATATATATAACACATCTAACTAGTTGTAGCTATCTCATTAAATTAACTAACGTTCGGTATGATATATTACTGTATACAAACCATTATAAACAATTAAATTTCTGTTATTTTAAGAGCCTAACTAACACACGGCTTGCTGGGCAAAGCCACCGCAGGCTAGCCTGGCTCATAGGCATCCAGCCCCCTAGACAATATTCGAACTCGACTAGATCACGTTCGTCTATGTCAATCCCATACAAAAACACGCGAAGTATTATCGTACACGATACTCGCTTGACACTTGTCTAGGGGGGCAGATCAGCTCGCACGGCGGTGCGGCGTGACTCGACTGAAGGGTAAGCCAAGATCTAATCGTTTTCGCTACTTTGTAGAATCGCCGTACAAAATTTATGGAACTGACATATGAGTTCGTTACGCCTTATGTCATTTAGATCTTGGCTTACCCCTCCGGTGCCTCCTCTATAGTGATTTTCCGTTTACCCTCGTTTAAAGTGATCGATGGTCGATTTATTGGCGTGCGTGAAGTGTGCTGGTAGTGAAAGCAGCTAATAGCTTTCGTCGTGATTCGTGACTAATCCTAACTATTGATTCGTGTGTCAACTCCACTATCCAGTGAAAACTGATCGATTATATCAAATCCAGATAGGCGATAAATTAGCTGTATAATTGTGATATAAAAGTTATTAAAAGGTAGAAAACGGTGAGTCATTTAACAGGTTTATTTTACTATCAAGTAAGATGTCGGTACTCATTGTTATTGTTTTATTGTAAAAATTGCTTGCTGTTATTATGTTATAAAGATTTTATGTTATTAAAGGTAATAAACTTTTTCGAAAATTGCTTTGTCTGAGGAATTTTAACTGTGGTAGGTTTTAAAATACATATACATAAGTGTATTAATTTAAAAGGTATATAAGTTTCGAAGTTATATTTGTCACTTGGATGAAAATTCGATTACTATTTCAACGTTTATCGAATTTCTTTTACATACAAAACTACTAGCTTTTGCCCAGGGCTTTGCCCGCGTGGAGTTCCAAGATTGGTTTTTCTAAGACGAAAAGTAGCCTATGTTACTCTCCATAGTTTCAGCTTACTCTATGCCAAAAAATCTAGTCAATTGGTCACATAGTTAGAGCGTGAAGAAAAGACAAACAAACAAATGAAAAAAAACTTATAATATTAGTCAGGATGATTTAAGAAAACATGTCGGTCCAGTTAAAAATTTAATTTCATGTCGTAGATTAAGAAAAATATTGTAAGCCCCAACATACTCGTAAAGCTTCCTTTACCAATGTATCGTTCGTCCGTCGTAACGAGGCCGCAAAACCTCAGTAGGTAGAGACGGCGGGCCGGGACGGTAGCATCCGGCGTGCCCCTCCGAGCGTCAAACCTGTTACCGACTTACTAATATAGTGAATAATATCAGCCCTAAGAGTAATACAAGTGAAACATTAGTGAAAGAGAAATAACTGAGTGGAATAAAAGGAACTTTTTATGTACGGACGAAGTATACGAGTATTATAGTGATACGAAAATGAAGTTAATAATTTTATGAATTATAGTCAGTATGGATGTGAATCGGTGATGGAGTGAAAACAAAGTGCAGTAATCTCAAACAGATAATAGTGACGCTAACAAGAAAAGGATAAAAGGGGACTAAAACTTAAATAAAAGTTATAATGAAATTTCAGTGCTAAGTGTTATTTTAAAACGGTTGGTGTGGTGAGAAACTTATTCAAGAAACGTTTAATTATAGTTTTTTGTGAATTTAAACTGTTTAAACCCTTCGGATATACATGTTAGTGTGTTGTGTTGAAAAATTGTTTAAGTGTTTGTGTTGTAGTGTAAAAATGTGTTTGTAAACGAAAATGGTCGAATTTGGATTGGAAAATGTTAGTATTACACTCTTTGATGTTTTAAGTTATTTCAATAACACAATTATTAGGAATTAAGTTTTTAAGAAATCAAGATTTAAAAAATTATTAAACCGACAAACGAAAGGTTCTTAAAAATTGATTAAAATATTGAGCTTTACTTCGTCTTTGTTCCAACAAAGCTCGCAATATACTGCACAAAAAGCTCTACAATTTTAATATTCTCGACGTAATCTTCGCGCATCTATAAATTCCTTATGAAATATGAATTGTTTCTTCATAAATTATGGACTTGCACAACTCTGGAATGAATAATTCATACAATATTCACTATCTCTAAATTCCAGAATTTCCTGAGTTTATATCTCTACGGATTGCTCTCTTTAAGTCTAAAGTAAAATATTTATTTACCTCTCATTTTAAAGGGTTAATTAATATAAAAGTCTTTGTTATATACAATAAAACCGTTCCACATTCGTAATAAAATAACAAATAAACAGGGTATAATATTAATACACGAATAAACTTTCGTCAGAAAACAGACGCTGTCTTCATAATTGAAGACATAAGTGGAAGAAGCGGATAATTAACATTTCACAACTTTCGCGAGAATACTACTTTTTTCCTATAAAATTGCAACAAATCTTGTAATACTTGTAAATAAATTTTTTTATAGCTAGAGCACATAATTTTAATTTCTTTCATTATTTTATGGTCCAATAGCGTCCATTTACGCGAAAATCCGGCAGATTTTTTAATGTTAGTTATCTGCTTCTTCCACTTATGTTTTTGAATATTTTTTAATACTTTTCTATAAAAAGACCACTAAACGAGCATAAACACCACCTGATGAACAATAATTGTGCCGTGGATATATAGTTTATGTCGATAATTAAGACTCAACCGTGCCAAAGCATGGCAAGCATATAAGGCAGCATTATAACTCGTACACCCTTATTTGTATTCCGTTTAGCATTCCATGAAGGTTGCTCGTTTTGAGTCACACTTCCAACAAGCATTTTGAATGAATGGGGCTGCCATCCGTGCGGATTATCGCGGATTGATGCTACTTTGACCGTCAGAAGACGGTCTGGAGGGTTTTTTTTTTAAAAGTATCCTAGTAGAACCTGCCGCGTTTGTTTAACAGCGAACATTTTTACCTCGTTGCAGCAATATACGTTTCATTCATATCAATATTATAAATGCGAAAGTGAATTTGTTTGTTTGTCCTTTCCTAGTGCCCAAAACGGAGTAACGAATAGAGTTAATTTTTCGCATAGACTAATTACGTGAAAGGCTGAAGAGAAACAAAGGCTACTTTGGTCTTGGAAAAACTGGAGAATCTTCGCGAGTGAAGCCACGCCAAAAGCTAGTTTCCAATAATATAATCGTAAATGTACAATTAGTTTGTGTTTCTTACTATTAAAAATAAAAAAATTACTACTTTTAACAATATATATGTATTCGACAAAAAGCCGGCAATTTAGGTGATGGAAGCCCTGTGTATGAATATTTAACTCCCCCATCTGAGAAGCACCTGTTATTATAAGCTCGTTTCCCTTTTGAATTTGCTAATTTTATTATTGGTGGATTAGTTTAGCAACAGCTGGTATAAGCTACATACGTAGTTTGCTATAATTTTTACTTTCTCTGTAGCCCGCCATTTTGTTAATAACGTGTTATAGCAATAGTTGACAAAGTAGTAATAATTTCAAATGTGTTTGTATCCTTAATATAGAGTTGACTGTTAAAGAAGCAGTGCTGAAACAGTAAGTTTTTACTTCGTAATAGCAAATTCATAAAGCTCCTTTTTACAGTGCAAGGAATAGCTAAATTATTATTTTTTATTAGCGTAACTGGTGAGTATTATTTTTTATTAGGGTAACAAGGTGTTTATTCGTTTGTTTGTCTATCCGTCACGCTCTACCGAAGCAACCAATCGACTCGATCTTTGGCATAGACTTAGTTGAAAGGATGGAGAGTAACATAGGCTACTTTTGGTCATGAGAAAACATCCAATTTAAGCGTATTTTTTTGTGAATTTCGAATTCGACACGAGCGAAGCCGCCGGCAACAGCTAGTAATGATAATGAAGTAAATTTAAGTTTCCTGACATTTAGGGACTTTGACACTTGATATCAAAGCTCACGAAAGCGATGGAGCTTTGACGGATGTCAGACGACATGCGAAGAACCACCCTCCCATGATAATTACAACCTCGATCACAGCCCACAGGATGTATGTACAGAATGAACATAAACCTGTACAGCTGCTGGCGTTATTACAACAAATCGTAAAAGATAAAACTTTGTATCTAAACTCGATTGAATACACACCAAAAACAAAACAAAAAAACGGTAACGGTACACACTAATAAATTATATATTATATATTTTCGTTCATCTTTTGGCGACATCGTGGTGGCTAAGTAAAGGATTTATAAATAAATAAAGTGTTTTTCCATTCAAAAGGAACAGCTAACTCGACGAGAAAAATCGTCGCAAGCATAGAGAAATTATACCTTTATATAAAATAATTGGTCTATGTCGCAATAAACACGCACAGGACCATATTTTAAAAACAAGATGAAAATTTAAAAATAAAATAAATACAAATCTATGAAAAGTGCATCTCGTCACAATGAAAGTAACATTGGCTACATTTTACCGTGTCTAACAAGAAAATAGAACATTGATAACTGAACATCTGCATCCACACTCCGATACTGGCAAATCCTAAACGGGGAGGCATAAGCCAAAAAGAAGAAGAAGAAAACAGAACATTGCCATATAAACCGCGTGACACGAATCAATAGATATAGAAACCCGATCATTGTACGACCAACTTGGAATGATTCCAAAGAATGCTTACCTGTAGTTCAAGTTGAATGAATAAGCCGTAAATGTACAGGAAAATACACCAAAAATATTTACCTACAAAAAGCACTTCAAATGAAACTTGCCTATATATTTAAGAAATTACAAACGTTTCCTTTGAACATTCTTTTCTTTTATCAACATAACTGTTAAATTAAGTCCATATTCTATATTGTAAGCTTTACAAGTCAATAATTATTAAGAGGTTATACCGTAGGCAACACAATTGCACTTTTTAGACTACAATTAAAATGTAAAGAATATGGCCTGGCTCCATTACTATGTGGCTGGTAGTAATATATTTACGCGTTCCTCTATGCCACTTAGAACACAGTTGTTCTCAGAACAATAAACAATATAGCCATTGTTCGTGACTTCTCACCGCATGTAACACAGTTTCGTTTCTTTCACCTGTCTATTCTACCAGCGATCGCGGGTTCGATTCCCGGCATGAGAAACACAAAATATTGTCGTAACGTCTTAATAATGTTTGAATGCAGTAATTTAGTTTTTTATCTCTCATTAGTGCGGGTAATTATCTACCACAGAGTCATTTGAGATTGGATTTTTGACGTGCCTCAAATTAAATATAACGACTTTGAAAATAACGAGCCTACCAATAGAAATTCTTTCGATTTTTTTTTTGTTATCGACGCTTTGCACTCTATATAAAAGCTAACTTTTATATCATTATTTTCAGAATCAACAAGCTGGAAGTTCGTGTGAATACAGACAGTACCACGACCAATATGGATACGCAGTGAATCAGAACCAGAATACCGGAGCAGTCTCCCGCAATGTAAACTACGACCCCAAACCGCCGATACCAGCTAAAAACACACCTAACAACTCTCACATCACAGTAACAGTCGAAACGGGAAAAGACAGCACCAGAGACGCACCTAAAAGCAATAAATCAGTGAGCAAAACGTACCACACACTCAAAGACATGATATCGAGTAGGTTTAAGAAAGATAACAACGAAAGTGAAAAGAACAACGAGGAGCCAAGACTGAACAACACGGAGGAACGTAAGAGACCAGAACCTGAAAACGTGACGCCGAGAGAAACGCCCAGGAAGGCAGAACAAGGAATATACGGCAGACCCGTGCCACAGAATCGACCGGACGTGCAGTACAGTCCAGCGATGCAAAACAACATGGCGTACCACAGTCCTTCACCACATAGGTAAGATTTAATAAATTTATTTCATAAAAATAAGTCATCGTTTCTTTCCTGTCTCTATAACCTCAGAACGCATGGGCCGATTTCGACAGTTTTGCATTCTCTGGAAAGGTCTCGGGCTCCTTGAGGCTTATAGCAAAGAAAATTCTGGATAAAATCAATAGAAAAGCAGGAAAATAATAATTTTCATCTTTGTTACCACGAGGACGGAATCGCTGGCAACAGCTAGAAACTAATCTCGCTCGCATGTATAACTAAAAAAATATTTGGAAAAAAGAAGATAAGATAAAAGAGATAAGAAAATGAAATATTATATATCATATTATTTTTATCTCCATTTAAGGCAAATGATGCAGCAGCACATCGTTCAGCAACAGATAATGATGAGCCAGGCCAGGTCTCAGGAGATGCTAGCGTCACCTCACAGGCAGCAGGCACTCGGCGCTGACGCGTTGTACCAACAGTACGGTCCACCTGGCCGCAGGAGTGCGGTCTACCAACGGGACCTAGACGTCCGATCTATGGCCAACTTCACATCACTCAAGACTGGACCCCAATCACAGGTACAATTTGGAACAATTCGCACATCACTTGGCTAAAATTTTCCCATGTGCTCAAAATGTGTCGTCGAAACGCATCGACATGTTAAGAGATGTAATGAAAGTATTGGAAGAATACATGATGTGGTGGATGTGAGCATTGTCTTTCCCACGACCTCTCACCAAACGACCTCTAACAAAGCGCGTAATTAAAATAACTACTTGAGACCCTCGGTTTTTAACCGTAGCCTGCCGTGGTCCGTGGAACATTCATTTCGAATTCTAACTTTTGAAATACTTTAACCTTTGTATTGCGTTGTGTAATTTTCCTTCTTGGCACTAATTTAGCAAACGTTACATTTAGTTAACACTTTTATGTTAACAACAATTGTTTACTAATCGGAAAAAAATTGATATCCGATCTGTATTTTTCGGAAGGAGTATTCACAAATTTTTAAATTCAAGAAAGATTCAATTAACGCTAATTGATTTAACATTGTACCAGTCCATATAACTCTATAAAGACACTGTGCCTTTTTGAGCTTTGAATACATTTGTAACGACGCTGCACGCACGCTGGAAGCTTTCAAACCCTTTCTCAAATTTTACTCACGTACGATTCAAATGAATTGTGACTTTGTAATTGAAAGAGTTATATTCACAACGAAGTCTCTGACATGAATTAATTTGCACTTTATTTTACGTATAATTAGTAGCTGGAAATTATTTTATTTGGTTTGTACGAAAATAACTGTGTATTCAAATTGTGTTTTTTTTTTTATAATCGTTAGAAAATTTTACCTGTAAATTATTAACAATAAAATTTACATTTGTTAAAAGAAATATTGGCTTGAAGTATTTATTTACCTAAAATTATTTATATTTTCAGTACGACAACTCACATTCGAGAGCAGACCTCAGAAGTCCACAGCAACTGGAACGAGAAATCGTGAGACAAAGAGGATTTATAGAAGGGAGAAGAGCGTCATCCCATCCTCACCTTCTAGATGAACCACAGCAGAGACCTGAAGTTAGTTCACCTCACACACCACAAATAGACAATAGATCCAGAAGAAATTCTCAAGGGAACCTTCTAGATGGTCTACCTAATGAAAACGGACCACCTAGACATAACGACGAACGAGAGTCAGACGACGGTGGATTCAGAATGAGGTTAGCGAATCAAAGTAAATCAAGCGCAGAAGAACGTATCAGATCGAGCGGTAGATCTATAGAGTCACGACTAGATAGAACTCAGGAATATAGAAGAACTCCAGAGAGTCATCGAGAGAGAAGAACACCAGATAGCCATAGAGAAAGGCGAACACCTGATTCTCTAAATCAAAGGCCGAAAGAAGAGACTGAAAATTTGGACAGAAGTGATAGAACAGATGAGAATGTTAGCCAAAAATCAGTGGATAGTGTTTATAACGTGAGTGTCAAACAAGAGAGACATACTCCTCAGCCTTCCTCCTCAAGACAGACGCCAAATCGCATAGAAGATCTCAAAGCACACGGGAAGAAGGCTAGTGGATCTGCAGCTAGTTCTGGTAAGTCACTTGTGGGATATTGGAAATATATGAATATTAAATATGTTCTTGTCGGCTTTACATACAAGATTATTCATGACTCTCACCCTCTTTTTAATCGTGTTATAAACTGCAGTAATATACTCTATATGTATGTCTTGACATATTTCATATGCTTCAACTAAAATTAAAACTTAAAGAGGTTGATCTTAAAAGTTATTGTGAAGAAAGCTAGAGAAATAATATTTATTAAATAGCCTAGTAGCCCGGCAAAAGGAATGAAGTGATACTGATATGGTAAGAAGCTTCCATTGATAATATTATTGTTATTTATTTTAACTAACAATTCATCAAATCCTCCGTCCAGATTACGACAAGAACGGTGGTCAGTCCTCCAACGTGGATTCCGGGCGAGGCAGCGTCGCATACTCGAGCGGCCGGCGACCAGAGACTAGCATTCACGACACATCAGCTGATTCTGATGCCATCGGCACCAGGCAGCCGCAGCCCAGCACCAGTCAGCAGAATACAGCACCAGGTATAGATATAGTTAACTCAATAGGGAATATGCGTGTAAAACAACATTTATTTATTAATAAAGAATCTTTGATTTCTGTTGAGAAATACGTAAGATATTAGCGATTTAAGTTTTCTACCCGTCTCTATCGGATCTCTCTTTGTAAGTAACTACATTGAAGGCTTATACTTAACTTTGTTATTTTCAATTTATCAAAAAACGAACAGGACTACATGTTCGTTTTTCAATAACCATATATATGTTTAAACAAATCTAGATTTCACCCACGGCTTTGCCCGCGTGGAGTTCAAAAATTGGTACAGATACAATTTTTTTAGAAACGTAACGCTTTTCCTAGACGAAAGTCGCATTTGTTACTCTCCATACTTTCAACTAACTCTATGCTAAAAATCGAGTCAATTGGTTACGTCGTTAGACCGTGAGGGAAGGACAAACAAGAAATAAATAAACACACTTTCCCATTTATAACATTAATAGTAAGGATATTAAAAATCATGCATTTTCCCTATTATGTGCGCGATCCTATGTGTGGATAGGCCTTGTTTACTCGGACGCCGCATAAATGAAAGTTTTGTGTTTACAAGCGCACGCATACATAGGGCTGCGCGCACAACTGAGTTGTACTATCTGTGATCACATTACTGCCAGTGTAGGTGACGTCTTTGTGACGACAAAAATACAAGCTTCATTTGTGTGCAATAGAAGCTAAACGTGACAATGTTATACATCATTACTCACAGTCACAAGTATATCGAATTATAGATCATAGAATAGTTACGGATGCAATATATCTAGCATGCAATATGCAAAAAATTCTTGATAACCTGACGACTTTTTATTCACTTTTCGAAATTCACCATGTACGTTGCTGTCACGGGTCACCTTTATAAAGTAGTATGCCATCAAGAAATAGATTCATAGATTAGCAGAATTACATCATCGGGTCGAGTTATATCAATTCAGTTTCTTCCTTGTCTGCTGGGTTTGATATAACGCGGCTAAATTACGTAGGTCCGCCATCTACAAATCAATTCATCAAATAGTACCTTCCATTACCTTCCAGCGGAGAACGAATGGGCGGACCTGGTGGAGTGCGAGCTTCGGCAGATCCTGGAGCCGAAGCTGTCCAACATGCGTTTGGACAGCTCAGACAGCTCTGACAGTGACGTCACCCCACCGCTGCCACCATTGTCCCCGTCATCGGACTTACATAAACGTAACAGGTGATTATGACCCTAACAAATATAGAAATTAGCTTAAAGGAGATAAGTAGAGTTCATGTTATGGTTTCGTCTAGCTCAAACAACAAAAAAATGGGTAACACCCTTGGCTTACAACGTTACACTCGAGAGGGTGAAGGTTCAAACACGGGTGGAGGCGTGTACCAATAAAACATTTCCCGATCACAAGTACATAATACGGATGCTCATTGCCGTGGGAGAGCTATGCTTCGGCACGAATGGGCCGGCTCGACCGGAGTGATTCCACGGCCTCACAGAAAACTACGTTACGTTCAGTGAGTGAGTTTACCGGTGGTCCAACTTCACTATCCCTATTTCCTCATAAAGGCCGGCAACGCACTTGCGACTCTTCGGATGTCGCGAGTGTCCATGGGCGACGTCATGAAACTTACATAAACGTAAGAGCTAGTCAATATTTATTAGCCTTTATGAACAATAAAATAGATCGAAAGCTAGGTAAACGGGAAAATGTAGTAGATGAAACGGTGACTAGCCTATGTTCAAAACTTAAACAGATAGTTATCTATAATTTAAACTCTGAGCGTCTGATTAAACATTACATGAACACACTGTAACTATTTCATATTTTGATTTCTCGTTTTACCAGTCTACCAGGGCGCTCGTCAGAATACCCTGAGGAGCGTCGTCGCGGGCGCGAGTCACCGCGCTGGCATGCACACTCCCACAAGAAACACTCCTCCAAACGCGACCATCATTATAAGAAACACTGTAAGTCATTAATCTCTAATCGTATCTCTTATGGACATTACTTAATTTTAATTTCTGCAGTTACTTATTTTTACTAATCTTCTAATATGAGACACACCGGCCGAAAGTAAACAAATTATCTTCAGTATAAATTTATAATTAAATTCAAAACCAAGACCGACAGAAAAATGTTTGTCGGTTCCGGTAGAAAAAAAATAAATATAGCCTCAAGTTACTACATAAAATAATAATCAAAATTCAAATCTTTTATACTCCGCTCAACCTCTGATTGCCGAAAAGATACTGGGTATTTCCACTCACCTGAGGTTAGCGTCCCCTTTTTCAAGCCCGTTATTCCTCTCAGCTCATAGATTCACGCTAACGTTTCTCCTGAAGGCAGGATCATTGTAGCCCTGGCGTCATTATTTACGCTAACATAACTCCTTTCCCAGTGTTCGGTCTCGATACAACCGACATGACGTCGACCACCACGCGCAGTCTGGATCTATCCTCCCTACTCGACGCCCGCTCCGATGCCCGCACCGACAGCGACGCTTCGGGCGACGCACGCGCCATACGACGACAGCTGAGAGGGCTGGAGAACATGTATGCTGAGGTGCTCCAGCTCCTTGGGGTGCGGAAACCGGCGAGACCGACGCCTTGGGAGGCCAGGTAAGCTTCCACAGATAATGTGATATCACACATGTTTAGAAACAATCACCAACCAGCCATTCGAAATCGGCCTTAAAACGCCAGGTAAGCTGAAGTCTGGTCGTATAGGGGCATGTTGATGGCCACCAGTTGACTGGAGAAAATGAATGCCGAGGTGCTCCACCTGCTTGGAGTTCGGAGAATTGGCGAGATGTTGGCTAAAGGAAAAGCATAAATGCATGTCAGCAAGGACACAATCATCTCATTATTGCAGTATCATAGAAATAGAATAATGTCACCCCACAAACCTACAACACATAAAATCACCACAACACAATCCGATTTCTTTACTTCGTAGAAATTATATCCCAAACCATTAGGATCATCATCATCTCATCATGTGTGTTTATGTCACTGAACTTCTCTTAAACGACTGGACCGATTTTGATGATTTTTTTTGTGTATGTTCAAGAGGATCTGAGAATGGTTTAGATTCACAAAATAGCTCGGCAGGGCAACGTCTGCGGGGTCAACTAGTACCTACTCATACAATACGCTTTAATGTGAGCTGTAATCGTCAGCAGGTTGTCATCTAAGCGTCGCTACGGCAGCATGTCGTCACTGCCGTCCAGCTCTGTGAGCAGCCGGCCAGTACGCGAGAAACGCCGCTCTTCACACGATGGACGGAAGAAGCACGATCTCAAGGTACATAATTATTCCGCCAGAACTAAAACTGCCGATTCAAACCACCAATAAAATTCAGAATTCAAATCTTTAGACCGATGAAACCATTGGAAGTTGCATAAAACATACAATGAAATAAATAAATCCAAATTTACAACAAAACACCCTCGATCATACCAGCTTTCAAATTAAAAACTAGATAAAGTATGCGTAGAGGCCAGTCCTAGAACCTGACGTTGCTAATCTAGGAGTGCCTTCTTACTGTCAGACTAAAGTAGACGAACTACCAGACCAGTCTTTACAAGATGCAGATTCATAACTCTTAAAATATCTAGATTATACAAGATATCCTTGTTCCAGGGCATCAACAAACGGTTCGCCCGGCTGGAGGCGCACGTGGTGACGCTGGCGCGCTCGGTGGCGCACCTGTCCTCCGAAATGCGTACGCAGCACCTCGTCATGGCCGAGATGGACAACATCCGCGCCGAGATCGCCGCGCTCAGACACATGTACAAGTGAGTATTGCCGCCCGGCTGGAGGCGCACGTGGTGACGCTGGCGCGGTCGGTGGCGCACCTGTCCTCCGAGATGCACAGCACCTGGTCATGGCCGAGATAGACAACATCCGCACCGAGATCTCCGCGCTCATACTACAAGTGTCGAGTTCGGTCCATGAGAATTGGACAAGGTCGATAAAGGTGTCCCACCACAGAAGTATAGCCATTCAGGTTGCAAAAGTTAATGCGTGCAGCTAGTAAATACTCCTGTAACGAGTGGGAGTGGTCTTTAGAAAATTGACGCTCGCCTTGCATGACAGCAGAATTCAGGGCATCCTTTGGATTCGGACTTGACAAACGTTCCTCACGTCAACGAATACTATTATTTGAGTGTTACTGTCGAACTATGTGGCTACAAAGGTAGACCTCACGATCCCTTAGTGTTGAAACTCGGGTGTTAAAACTCAATCTTTAACGTTCTCCCTAATTTTCAGATCCCAACAGTACATCAGGTCGGGTCACCGTCACACGGATCCGTTCTCGTTCAGCAACCCCGACCGCGTGAAGCGCCTCACCAAGTTCTTTGGAGACGAACCACCGCTCATGAGGCTCTTCCTGAAGAAGCTTGGATATGAGGTCAGTTGAAGTTTTAAGGTTCATCACAACGATGCCTGTTTGTTACAACACCATTATAAAAGTAAAGCTGTTGCCCGCGAATACGTCCGCGTTTATTAAAAATTTATATAATTTATCCCGTTTTTACAACATTTTATAGATTGTATCGTTATGTTATATAGCCTATAGAAATACAAACTCTTCAGCTTTATATTATTGGTATAGATAACACCCGCAACTCCGTTGCACCAGAATTTGCTTATTGTACCGTACATTAAAGGATAAAAGTATATTCTAGACTTATAGAGTTGTCCATACCCAGTAAACTCAGTTCAGTGGCTTGGGCATAAAGAGGTAACAGACAAACTGACAGACAGTAGATGGACAAAAACGTTTTTATATAGATACTGGATAGAATCCATTCTTTTCATACGTAAGGCCTATATTTCAATTTTTTTCGGAACTTCCTTCTATATGTTCAGTTTATTCTTCCAGAAATACGCAGCCCTACTCGAGAAGGAGAAGGTGGGTGCGGCAGAGCTCCCCTACGTGGGCGAGGACCGGCTCAGAGCGCTGGGGGTACCCCTGGGACCCCGCATGAGGATCCTCAAGGAGGCTGGGGTACACCAGGACCTGCATATGCAGAGGGACGACATGAACACCACCACTACCACGCTAGCTATAGTATGATACAGACCACGGACCAACACGACTAGATGAGGATAGAGGAAGTGATATCGGTATTTAGGTTTCGTAGCCAAAAAGCATCGAGCATATAACCAAAAAAACGGAAATGTTATTTTGTTCGGAAAAAAAATCCGCCCTAAACCACTGCGCTCTGATTGGTCGAAAGTATCGGGGTACGTATACACAGGTCTCCTATTGGTGCGTACTGTTTTAGTGCGAGCGTTAGTTGGTTAGCGCTTAATATATCAGTGACAAAACACTGATATGTTTCGGACACGTATGGCTCACATTACTTCTCTATTGGTTATATGCTCGAAGCTAAATAGCAATATATGAATATCCCTGGCAGTCGAAAAAAAACGAAACCTATATATAATATGTGATTGATTGTACTGTCGGTTCATGGTGGAAATTCATATTCATACCTATTGAAACACACTTTTCTTGCACTTTTCCTACCATATTTTATCATATTTTACGAATTTAAAATAAATACATGACCGGTTTCGACAAAGACAGCTGATGACAAACGATGACAAAGTCATGTCGACAAAAATATAGTGTAAAAAGTGCAAGAAAAGTGTGTTTCATTAGGTATGAATATAAATTTCCACCGTGAACCGACAGTACAATCAATCACATATTATATATAAGTTTCGTTTTTTTCCGACTGCCAAATATATTATTATATTGCTAAAGTGTGTTTCATTAAGTACGAAACCTATACAGATTCAACATGTCTGTATATCTGTCGTACCGTATGTCGGTAACTTTGTAGCCAGTAACGCGAAGTATCCGCTACTCTTGAATGAGTTAGTTTCGATCCAAATTACGACGACCACAAATTGTCCAAAAACACACACTTTAATAATTTCCTGTAACTTCCCACGTGGCTCGAGCTAATTATGTGGTATGAGAAGGGTTTCTCAGGGATCAATTAAGTCTTGAAATCAGCTAGTGAAATGAAACTTTCTAGTTTAAATAATTTTGTTCCTGCAAAATTATTTGATGAAATAATATGATGTTTTTTTAAACAACGAACTTTATTTTCTTAAAATCAACAACTTATAGCTCTTACTTATGTAAATACAAATTACCTCGTAGTTTCATTTTAATGTCGAATTAATTAAATTTTAGTGCGATGAGTCTTTGTACCGTAATATCTGATTTGGAACTTTTATACAATATTCTTATTTAAATACTTATATATGATTTTTCTCGTGCTACATATTAGTAATTTTAATATTCATAATATACTTTAAAATACATAACTAAATATAATGTAATGTTAGCTAATAATATCTGTCACGACTAGTGTCTAGAGATCAATGAGAAGAACGCACGGGCGACAACATTTTCTACATGTTTAATCATTGCTGTCTGGTATCCTGGAAGTAGCCTGGAAGAAACCGCTGTAAGGGGTTAGGCCGCCCTTTTGCTTTATTCCCAACCTAGTTTTTTCTTTCTCTAATGTATTTATTTTTATAAGCAAATAAAGAATAAATAAATAAATAAATAAATATATCAACTTATCATATGAATTAGATGCTAATTCTCTAAAAAACTTTATATCATACAAGCGCTAGATTTTGGCCGCGACTCCGTCCGCGTGGTAATAAAGATGATAATTATTATTACTTTAACGAAATTAAATGCTCAGTACGCTTAATAACCCCTTAACGGAACCTTTGAATGTAAAATTTGAAACTATTAGAGTTTCAAATATATATAATATAAGAAATTACTGAGCGGAGTACAACAAGAAGCAGTCAAGAGCCGTTGTAGTGCACGCTATGTATCAGAGATGGCGCTGTAATTGAAAAATATTTTTTCCTGATATCCAGCTCTTCTGCTGAAAATTTTCTGAATTTTCTGTGCTCTCTGTCACACGGAACCCGAGACCTCTCCAACGAATGCAAAACCGTGGAAATCTTGTCGCCCGTGTGAACTAAGCCTAAGAGATGTTGCTATGTTTTGCCAAAGACAAAGGCATTGTGCATGTATATAAACTGTATATTAGTTATTACTTACAACTATATTTCAACGAATTAGTACATAATTTTACAACGTAACTAGAATTTCTTAAATATATAATGTATATAGTTGATTAAATGTCTCTCTCATTCAAATTCATTCGTTTTATTAATTTCATGCCCTGCGTAAAACTTGAATATAAAATTCTTCTTCACGACTAACAGCATGTTAGAAGTGGGCACGGTACAGCATAAATTTAAAAACAAAAGAGAAGGGGGCTGTTGATTTATTTCCAATGAATATATAATTTGTGTAAGATTAGAAAATAAAAAAAACAAACAAAATTTAATTAAGTATATTCGTTTAGTTTAACACAACTAGTCTTAAATTCACGGAACATTTAGTCCAAGTTGTGTTTTACTTGGCGAGCCTTACGTTCATCTTGAAGCAACAGGACTGGGTGTGGTCATCTTCTTTCCATAGCTTCCATTTCAGCGGGAAGACGCCCTGGAAATTAAAATAAAAAAATATCTCATATACCTATTACGCCATACCAACCTTGAGCAATCGCTCAAAACTGGCGTTATGGCTCCTTAACCCCCTTAAAAAAATGTCACTTGTGTCAAAGTGTTGTGTTGTCAGTTTCTTGTTGACTATTGCGGACAGCCCCCCTAGACAAGTGTCAAGCGAGTATCGTTTACGATAATGTGGTGTGTCTAGCAACTTACGGTAGGTAGCTTCTTGCCGATGTATAGGCTGTAGTGGAACTGTCCGGGCGTGTCTGCTTGCAGAGGACAGGATGTGTACTGACACGCGTCGGCATCGTTCAGCTCAGCAAACGGGACATCCCCGTTGGAACTAGCCCAGAATAGACCCGTCTTGATGTTGCTGCCGCTGAAGTCTGGAAAATTAATGATTTAAATTTTTCCACGATTCAAATTCTTAATTTCTACCACCGGAAAATTTTCAAGCGGTAAGAATCGGCGACGTAATAATCATAATAATATCCATGGACATTATAGACATTCACACCACGTCAATCTAGCCCTGTGCTAAGTACCCGAAGGACTTGTGTTACAGGTACCAGACAACAGAAATATATTTAATACTTTTATACTATACACATATTTAAGTTTTTTATTATGTAATACACATATTTAATATACATTCATGACCCAGGAACATTGAAAAGCTTTTTGTTCCTCGGCGGGATTCGAACCCGCGACCCCCGGCGTGAGCTACCAAAGCTCAACCACTGCACCACAGAGGTCGTCGTAATAAACTTATAACTAGTATTTTTTAAGGCACATACGGTGTATAGGCTAAAATATAATGTTAAATGATTATAATCCGCACATTTCTTAATTACATTTTGTATATTTAACGAAGACATGAATTTGATGTGTCTGTGTTGTGACTTGTGGGTTGTTAGTAGTTTAATATTGTTGTAGATAAGCCCGTACATGCAGTACGCTTAGAGTAATTGTTGAATATTATGTTTGTTTTTCTCATGTAAGTGATTTTTTGTAAGTTCTTATGAGAAATAAATATCTTAAACCGGAAGACATGGATACCTATGACCAGGCAGATGGCCGTCGATCGTTGTTTGGTGGAGTCATTCGCAGACCTATTCTGCCGTACAAATTACGAATAACATTAAAATGACACGACTTAGTCAGACTGAACCAAATGAGGTAGGGGGCAATTCTCAGGATGTCAGAAAAAATTTTCACACTCGAATAAAATATCGAGCGTGAAATTTTTACGAGCGAAACACAGTTTGTTGTATTCTCAGCGTTTTGCACTCGTAATATGTCCTTCCTTTTCACGTCCTTCCTTTCCTTTGCATGTCCTTTTCACGAAATATTTCGAGATTATTAATAACAATATTATAAAGAGAATATAAATTATTACTCTTCGGTACTTTCTACTAAAAAGTGAAGTGCAGAGCACCGAATGTGAGTTTTTTTTTCACATTCGATCTTTAACGCGTTTCGCGTTTACTATTTATTTGTACATGTGACCGTGAGCTTCACTAGGTGGCGCTGTACAAAAAAACGTTTGCTAAGATTTTCTTAGTAAACGCGAAACACCTTCACGGTCGAATATGATGAAAAGGTGGACCTACTTGGTTTGTAGCTGATGTCAATAGTCGCCTGCTTCCCCTTCTTGAACTTGCAGGCGTCGGGATCCTTGCAGGGGTCTACATTGATCTCGGAAATGCTGCACACCTCGTCCTTAGCTAGAGGAGAATAACATAAAAAAATATGTGAATGCCAGGAGAATGTTAGACTCAGACAAAGAGACCATGACAAAAGAGGAATGAATAGAAAAACTGAATTTTTACCGACGACGGAACGGAGAAGGTATCTTCAAAATGAAAATGACCAAAAAAACTTCTAATTTTTTAACGTCCTTCAGATAAATGAATCGCTATTTACAAGTGGTCTAATAATATAAAAGGCTTATCTTAGGATAAGATAATAATTTAGTTTCTTGTGCTTATGATATTAAGCATGACCTTTTGGTCATAGAAACAAATAAGTAAATTTAATAAAATTGTAAATTTGGAGGTATTGGCATCTCGTCGTCGATATGCGTTTTGGGCAAAAGTTAGTTTGTGTATGTGTGTGTACTGTGTGTGTGTAAAACCAATGTTGCCATTTATTTTCAATATCACTAGCCCGATTTTGGTGCGATTTTCAGTTATGGGTTTGGTTTTAATTTTTGGACCGGTTTTGATGGTTGGCAACCTTGGTTTTACAAAGAAATGGCTAGTATAGCGCCCCCTTGTGAGTTATTGACATAAAACCTACCTAAAAACATGTAACGATTAAAACCAAACCCATCTCTCAAAACCGTATGAAAATCGGACCAGTGGTTTTAAATAAAAGTGGCAACATTGGTTTGCATACACACACAACCTCTCACCCCAAACGCATATACCGTCACCGTTCTTTCGTAGGTTAAAACTATTATATTTACGGACCGCCCGGACGCTTTCATGGTATTTGAACTTTTAATTTAATCCCCCGATATAAATGTCATTTAAGTCGAAGGTTTTTAGATTATTGTACCCTTTTTAAGTCATTTTAAACGTAAGTCGTAGGTATTTCAACATTTTTATTCAGTTTTATCGTCCTTGCCCTCGCCAATCAACACTAATATTTTGTCTCTTCAATATTCCGCCGTGGTTTTGGTGCTCAATACGTCAGTTATACGTTTGATTGCTACAATATATCTAGAAATAAGCGTGAATTAAACTTTTATCAGTGAAAAGGTCAAACGGTATAAAAAATATTGCGCATTGCGTTTATAAACACTATATACTTACAACGTGGAAACTTTAATTTACATATGTTATCTGACCACCCTTAAAAATCAATACAAATAACTAATCTGATACATCAAATCTACATGGAGTCAAAAATTACGTAAATATTGATTTCTTGGGGAATAACTATTACAGTTCTCCTCCACGTAATATATAACGTAACGTTTTAGATAACGTAAAAACACTATCCCACATTATTTGTGGTTTATAAACATTTATAAGTCCCGTTTGTCACACAAAAATTTTGAAAGAAGAAAGAAAATAAATTTATTTTGGTAATTACACAATGAACAACAACAACATGAATACACATCGAGATACCAAAATTGGTTCCCATTCAGCATGAGATGCGGATACGTCGTCCGCATCGCTGATTTTTTTTTTCTTTCAAATTTCATCATAAATCGGTCCACGCACCCACACCTCCGCGCTGAACCTTTACTATTATAATTATTATCGCGTTTTTTTAAAAAAACTTTTTTAAAACAAAAACCCAACCGTTACCTACAGCTATGTATATTTCTAGAATGGCTGTTTAAAGCCCTTAATAATAAGAGTATTATTGAGTAGAGACTCAACCAATCTTTTGGAACCTCACAGTTTTTTCTTCAAAATCCGCCATTTTGTTTTTATGATTAAATGTACCCGTTGTCATTTGCGCTATTAAGACGAATCTAACAACACTTCATACAACAAAAACTGTCAAGTCTGAACGACTTGTGGTAGGGAACATAGAAATCTTCACACACTCGAAAAACATAACCTAACCTAATCCTTTTGGAGAAGTTGGGTAAAAACGGGTGCTCATCCGAATCTCCAGCAAACTGACCACTTACCGTCGTCACACCTCGTCCATGTTGGCACGTCAGCAACCACCAGCCCCAAGCAACATAACACAACCAGAGCGACCCTCATGATGTCCAGCTGACAAATACGGGTGCACTTTGGACGCAACCGCTTTTATCAGCTAACCCCTGACCTTGGTATCATAAAACTCAAACAGACTCCGAGATGAACCCATTTTCGTAATTACGGTTATTATTAACTAATAGCTTTGTTGATTCAGTATAGGGCTGATTGGATACAATATTTTTGCCGTGGGGGAGCCATGCTCCGGCGCGAATGGGCTGACTCGACCGGAGTAATACCACGGCCTTACAGAATTACATCTGGCGTGAAACGGCGTTGTACTGTGTTTCGTTCAGTAAGTGAGTTTACCGGTGGCCAGACTTGCCTAATCCCTTATCCCTATTTCCATTCCCTATTCCCTCATAGAGGCCGACAACGCACTTGCGACTCTTCTGATGTCGCGAGTGTCCATGGGCGACGTTAGTTGCTTTCCATCAGGTAACTCGTCTGCTCGCTTGCCCCCTAAATATCATTAAAAAAATCGCGGAAATTACGCGTCACCTGCTTTTATAATGTTTTGTTTAAACAATTCCAAGTTTGTTTAAAAGTTTGGCATCTTATATTGCCTAATGGCCTTAAAAATCAATCGATCTTAGATTGAATTCTTTTAACTGACATTTTTACCTGATGGCGCCAGTAGCAAAGTTATGATTTTGAGAGTATGTATGTATATGTATGTATTGGGACGGTCCACAGCCTAAACGACTGTATCGATTTTCACGTATGAAGTATCGTTAGATTTGTCTTGATAGCGCACGTGACACTGGGTACATAAAAAAACAAAATGCCGGATTTTGAAGTCAAAATTGTGAGGTTCCAAAAATTTTTTTTTGCCCACTTAGGCTGAATAGGTTAAAAAATGAAGGGCTTTAAATAGCCATTCTAGAAATATTCATAACTTAATGTTAAATTGCAATGGTTCTGCATTCGTGTTTTTGTTTTGGACATTTAGCTTGTTTTCTTAATTATTTAAACTTAAATTTTAAACGCGAATTAAGAATTAAAAGGTTAGTTGGTTCAGTGTGGCTTCAGTTAGGACTACGGATGCTAGGTGAGTTTCTGGGTACTCCAAGTTGCTGTTAGTATTTAGGCATTAAACTTTATATAACACTCGATAAGACAAGTGACAACCCTGAAATTTAAGATGTAAGACTAAGTAATTCTCACAAATACTTGTTTTGATTGAAATGCGGATAATGCGTGCTAAAGATTTCATGGAAGAGGGCAAATATAATTAATAATAAATTGCAATTTATTAGTACATAATACGCAAAAGTCTACATTAAACATTTTATTATAACGCCTGTAGCAAAATCATAGATTTATTGTATTCTAGAGTATTTTTTCACTGGCAAGTGGTAATAATAGACACATAATTTTTTTAACATTGCTTTGTTAAAAGTTATTGTCAAAGATCATACATATATACGCCGTATATATTCAAAATGGGCAATGCAAAGGGCAGGACAAAAATATTTTTAAGAGGGCTGATGAGACCTGAGGATGATGAAAGGTGTGTGAAGTGACACCAAATACAGCTCTGGCAAACACAAAAGATTCACATACACTTGTGAAAGTTTCGCAGGTCGAAATGTGTGAATACATGATGAATAGTGGAGCCGGGAAATACAATGTGGAGAAGCGATAATAATAGACATGTAGATAATATTGGTCAGTAGAACTAAAGTGAGGCACTGATAATTTTCTACTAAACTGTAAAATTTGTTATTTGTAATGTGTAGCGTCCATAGATATTATTGATATTATGCGCTATCGGAGAAGTTGATTTATAGCAGTCTAATTCTACCAGCGGATTCAATTAAAAAGTACCCCGCCCGTATTGATCTCAAATCTAGACTTTCAACTTAGCCTCTACTAAAAATCAAAATTATGCAACAAATTTGGTCGAATCCAGCCAATAGATCACTACTGAATTGTCTGACCAAATGAAGAACCGTCAATAATTGTCTTATGGTGAAATCTCATAAGAGTTGATCACTAAAATCAGTTTATTAATACAATACCATTTCAATAATACACTATCACTTGGTAGGTCTGAGAAATCTCCAAATTCTTTGTCTCAGGCTTCGGTATAGTCTTCCTGGATTAGATCTAGAACATTCCATTGATCCAGACGCAGGTTATGTAACTGTAATACCTGACTCAATGGCTCTCGAGTAAAAACAAACATGGCTACCACTTAGGGCGACTACACATCAAACTTTGTTTTAACTATTAGAAGTCATCAATAATAGTTTATCCTCTTTTAGTGCGATTTTAGCGGATTTAAAACCCCTTGATAACACATGGAGTAGAATATCATGGTCGAAGACAGTTGCTTGCCGTCAGGTTGCCGTCTCCTCGCATGCCCCCTAAATATTAAAAAAAGAACTACTACAGTCAAATGTCGCGAGCCCAACTCCCAAGCTTTATTGTACGTGGCAGAAATGCCCGCAATAAAATTTTATAAATTAATTATTTATAAATTAAAAATAACTTACTAATCTACTAATATAATTTAAGATAATATTGTTACTAATGTACTAACTATTTATATGGGCTGTATTTGTTTGCCTGAAATA
>JAOTAV010008386.1:0-28464 GCA_026546445.1 Cyclargus thomasi | reverse complement strand
AGCCAAATCTGTTCTGCCGTTCTTGAGTTATAAGTGGTGTAACTAACACGACTTTCTTTTATATATATAGATATTAATATTGTCCTTAAAATAATACACTTACCATAGTTTTATTATTGACTTTATGCTATAATCGCGTTTAGTTTTGAATTAATTCAGAGTGTACTAAGCCTTGAAATGCATTGGTAAAACTCAGTTTTAGTTTTTGCAGTAACCCGTTAGTTTTTTTTTTGAATAAAAAAATATCAAAAACTTACTTTTGCTCTTCATGACCAAAGTGTAATAAATCTACAGTAATTCAAGACTCTAGTTTCAACACATACACTACTCTTAAAAAACTCTTTTTTACAAACTCGAAATATATTTGCTACCAAATTTAATGCATTTTCATCGATATCCGCTTCTATTACATTCAGCTAAAAGTAAATAGTTTTAGAATTTCGGTGTTTATTCGAATCCCTTAATTGCCGTGAAAAATTTGGTTCGAAATTCGAATCCGATGAAAAGAATATCGACTGTCAACGCGCCTCGTATTCAGACCGCAATAATATTTTTTGCATATTTTTGTATTCGAAATTTGAAAATTGATCAACACTTTGAATGAAGGTGTTGGGTTGCTAACGCATTTATTCGCTCTATTAGTCAATATTATCGATAAAGTTCATTAGCACTCAGTCAAAATTTTTGGTAACAACACAACAGTTGACAAGTAAGTGACAACAGAAAACTTTAGTTTCAATTCCTTTTTTTTTTTCAGAAAATTATATTATTAAATGAATAATACAATATAATTATGTTATTTACAAGCATTTTTTTTTAATTCAATGCTTAGCCTAAGATAATATAGTGGCATCCCTATGATGTAGCTATTACCTTCTTACATAGAGATACTACGTTGATATGCTCCGCTTCTCGGATTGGTATTATACCTGTGTATTTTTTAAGTCTTCTTTATGTTACCTACTGTATTTACTTAGCTCTACAGTATGATGCCTTCTGCTTTTTTTAACTCTACGGTACGACACCTACTGTATTTTTTAACTCTACGGTACGATACCTACTGTATTTTTTAACTCTACGGTATGATACCTACTGTATTTTTTAACTCTACGGTATGATACCTACTATATTTTTTAACTCTACGGTATGATACCTACTATATTTTTTAACTCTACGGTACAATATCTACTGTATCTTTTAACTCTGCGGTATCATACCTACTCTATTTTTTAAATCTACAGTACGATACCTACTGTATTTTTAACTACACCTTTTTCCCGCGTCTTTTCACGCGTGGATCGTTCAAAGAATCGTTTTTATACTACGAGAGCATTCAAACGTAGAAAAATATTTGTTATATAATAAAATAGTATTTTAATTTTTTGATAGAATGACCATTTTTTGCGCTAGGTAGTTTCGGCTAACAAATATCCAGACAAACTATTTTTTTTTAATAAATAGAGTTCACTATGAGAGTGACAGCAGTGTCGCTGAAGCGCTTGGCCATACAAATCACATTTTTTGTCGCTTACAGTGCTGTAAGCGACAAAAAATATGATTTGTATATATATATGCGAGTTGCGACACACACCAACTCTAAAGTATTATCGCTTATTTAGTTGCGCCCTGTGGAAGCTTAATATTTTAAGCGTTACAATTATTTGTATAACACATTGTAAAATATTATATTATTTACAATGTATGAATATCCAGCATTGCTACGCCAGGGTCGCTAGTGAGCCAATATATTGGACGTAGCGTAAGCTATTTCTTATTAAATGCAAATTGTGAAGGTTCGACGCCTCGTGGAAAATATAACTGGTCACGAGAATACAGCTATGAGCGCCTACGAATGATAACAAACTAAAGAAGAGTAACTCCGTCGAAAAACATACTTCACTAAGCTCGTCGAAAATGTCTAACTAAAAATTTGTCATTAACCATAGAAGATTGAATAAGAACCACGTCATCTGGTCCAAATTAGACAGTTTCATTTAATGCTTATAACTTTTGTCTGAATTAAGACAATACCCAACAATTAACGTAGCTGTCAGCTTACGTTCACTTTATAAAAATAGGTCGGGTTTTCCTTCCTGACGGTTTAAATCCAGAACGCACGAGCCGATTTCCATGGCATTCGTTAGAAAGGTTTTGGGCTACGTGAGGTTGTTAACAAAGAAAATTCGCGAAAAGTTTCAAGGAAAATAGGTAATATCATTTTTTTAAATACAGCGCCATCTCTGATACATATCATGTTTGTATATGATACATATCATACATATACATATGCATATAAGGTGCCGTGTAATAATATATATCTATATATGCATATAGATACATATGCACTACCACGGCACCTTTCGAATTCCACGCGAGCGAAGCGGCGGGCAACAGCTAGTATTTATATAGTATGGAATTAAATAGCAATTTTCTCACGAAGCTTACATTTTGCATACACCAACTAGTGTTTAACAGTCTGCTGGTAACATTATACCCATTATTTTGCACTCAACGAAATATAATTAACGAAATATTTAACGAAGTTAACGAGGTGAAAATAAAGCGTTGCGAGCGATTTATTCGCGCCATATTTCAGTGGAGTCAGCTGGCATAATCGGGAATGTCAACGCATTCCTTTCCGTAATCGGTCGGGCATAGCTCACATAGACCGAATTAGTTCATTCGGTCAGACCTGTGGACAACACAACCTTTGTCAGGGCTGCGTCTTAGGAATTATTAATCTAGTATTAGTAGCATAAAAAATAATGGCAACTTCGCAGTCTTTTATCCACAAAATATAGTCTAATTATTGGGTAACTGGGTGGTTTTACCTGGAATGTTTTCTGTGAGTTTTTAGAATATATATATATACACCGACATAAATATATATATTACACTACAGAAATTTTCGTATATTTTATTTAAACATCTTTTTTTGTGGCAAAATGAAAATTAGAGAGCTCATAAAAATCTATAAAGTTCACGAATTATTAGATTATATGCGAGTTCATTAAATCATATTTATGAAAATCCGAATGCACTATACAATTTCAATTTCAAGGTCTCACTAATGATGTGTTTTGTAATCACCAGCTGGTATAATTGCTCTTATGACCTTGGATTCGTGGATCAATTTCAGCTGTTTTAGCATTGTATACAGATGAAGAAAATGTTGTATATTTGCATCCAAACTGAACTGTATATTAATGAGTTGATAACATGAAACTATGAAAAGTTTACATTTTTAGAATACGCAAACTCACAAGAACAGACAGACGACGTTATTTTAAAGGTTCCGGTGTTGCTTTTTGGCTCCGGGACCTTAAAACGAGTCTTATCTTGTTTTTTTAAAAGATCATTTAAAAATAAAATATTATGTATTATGAATGTCTGCCTATTCTTATATTATAATCTGAAGCACTGCAGTAATTATATATTCGATTTCGATCTTCGTGATGTAACAGAAGTCGGTGTCTGCGATTTCATTTTATTTATAGACAGCCTTCGAGCCGGATCGGCTCGGCGGATTCTAAGTCGATTTATCTGCCCTCACTTGGTTCATAAATTAATCTAGACACGCGGCAGTCGAGTTAAGCCAAGTTCAAGCAAAGGAACTATCTAACAGTGCCCAATGTTACAAGAATGACTTGCTTACTTATTACTATAAGAAAAATATTAAATTTTATACGACTTGGAACTGGACTCGGATTAAACAAAAATTTAATACGACTATCAAGGAAGTATATATAAATAATAATCTGAAACTAAAAATTTGAAATAATATTAATTCCTTAATAGTATCCAGATCTTTTTCAGAATTTGGCAAAATCTTTACTATTTCTCAACATAATCTTCATAATTAGTTTGGAGCCGGTACTTGTCCTAAAACTACCAGATAATTTGTCATGTAAATTGTGACGAGTTTCAATCATAAGTATAAAGATTGTGTAAAAAAAATACTTGATGTTTAGTCCAATTTTGCAAAAGGAAATTTTCAAGAATCATTATTTAATAGCTTTTGGTTAGTTTAAGTTTTTTTGTTAAAAATAATATTTATACACCTATACTTCTACTTAAGCAGTACAAGGTGCTATTTACAGATATCAGATATATTAAGATATTTATTAAATAATTATATTACACTTTCATTATACAAAAGCGAGTTATCACAATGTACTCGCTACGATATAATACGAGTTTGCAGCTTAATATTTCAACACGAGGAATTATATACTTCACAGGAATTTATAGCAAAACGTGGCAATCCGTTTTTGGAAAGCACTTTATGGTATTGTAATTTTTATACAGTAAAAAGTTTTACGCCTTTACAGTCTACTAGTAAATAAAATTTAACAAGCTTTTATTAGGTCGTGGTGTGTAGGTACATGTGACAACGTAATGGAATCTGAGTTATCTAAGGTATAGAATTGAAACATTTTTCAAGGATCGTAGCGTTATAAAACTTGGCTTTTGTATGTTGTCCAGTATAAATAACAATTTTATGGTTCTATTAACCTGATCTAATAATGGTGCCGTAAGATGTGAACTGACGTTCTTCGATGATATGATGCATTCAGAAGGCCTAAAAAGGTCCTAATAGCAATATTGCAAAGGAATTGCTCTGTAATTTATTTTTGATAAAATAATTACTTTAAAATTCATTTAAAAATACTGTTTTGCAAAAACAATAAAACGAATTTTTTAGGTGCGCTTGTGTTTCAGCTTTTTAGAAGGTCTTATAATAGACGTGGATAAGGTTTCAAGGTCTCATGACGAAGCTGGAAGACTGGCACTGGAAGACAAGCTTTTAAAAGAACCTCGATTAAGTTTCAAGGCCAGATGGTAAATAAAGAGTGTTTCTACTTTTTTTTTAACTATTAAATAAATATAGCTCCTGTGAATAAGAGTTGTTTCTGTTTTGTAGTTACAAATACACATATATGTAAAATCATAATTTCATATACACATATATACAAAAGCATACTTTCTTGTTATCCTACAAGTTGGTTTATATAAACCAAGCATTTAAATGGCATAGTATCAATGCAGTAGGGGAATAGCATAAATTCTCTCCAAGTAATATGGAATAAACTGAGTGTAGATCCCCGGCGCGCCAACATTCCCAGTTGGCTGCTTAGCATTAACACGAATAGATTTGACTGCTCATATTATTAACTTGCATATTTTATACAATGAAACATAATTTTAGAACGGAATAAGATTTTGTGTCAAAACACGCATTAGCCTAGTGTAGTGCAGGAACCATTCCAATTTAAGCATCAAGTTATGTATAGTTCTAAAATTGCTATTTAATGCCCTTTATTTTTAACTCTACTCGAACTAACAGGGTGAAAAAAAAAATTAGAATCTCATAATTCTGACTTCACACACGCGAAACTTCATTTCCAAAAAACTGGCGTCTTTCAATCGTAGTTTAAAGGCTTAAAAACATACTGATCAGACGCGACTTACGGACGCGACTGACAGCCGCGTCTATCTAGATAATAATTGTACATTGAAGTGTGCAAGAAATAAGGCGTAAGTGTTAAAACGTTAAACACATTAGCCAAAAAAAATGTGTTATAGAATGATCTTCATTCTTTTATTACTAGCGAGGACTTTTTTCCTAAGCTTAGGGAACTATAAAGTTAATCATAAAAAGAATGTACCGTGGATTTTCATGTAAAAAAACTAACTGGTTAAGATGAAAGATTTTTTTATATAATACAATATAACACTATAATCCCTAAGGAGAAATTCTTATATCTTGTTTTTATTAATTGCATATTAATTATTTCATGTTAGCGGGGGAAGATTTTCAAAACTCTGAATGTATGTCTAAAACTGTTGGCGCATGTAAGCCCCTTGCCCCTTAAGGCTGGCCGTAAACGTTTGTTACCCGTTTTGTATCTCCGATTTCGTTTTCCGCATTCAGACACGAGAATGTATTCTTTTCCGTACGAGGAAAAGTAAACGTACCTTATGCTAATGTATTCTCTCTTAATTCAATGCACCGAATTCAAAATACCACATTAGGAAACGGACGTTAGCGTCCGCCTGAGTGTCGACTCGACTGAAAATATACCTATTGATAATTTAACTTTATTGATACTCACATGAAAATACACTTCTTTTTATAAAACGTCAATCTATCTTGTGTAAGTTGAAGCGAAGTCAACGACATTTCAACTTATTTCCTCAAGGTTCTTTAATGTTTCAACTCGCCGAGAGTGAAAGTAGCGTTATTTTCAGCGAAAGTCTATAATTCTATATTTAAACTAGACAGGCAGTCACAATAAATAGAATTAACTTAACCTAGGGGATAGTGGATTATATTTTTGCGCTCCAGGCAGACATGTGTGTGTGTGTATAAGACATATGATATGTAACTTTTTTAATATTAATTAAGACTATAGAGTTTTCGTTTAATCTGGCGGTGGTAGTTATTACCTTACGGCATGAAGTAATGTAGGCTCTATATAATCGGCGGCGATCTATGGTCGTTAATCGGCTCGATCATCGTGCAAGCCTCCAAGCGATCGTAGTACTTTGTCGACGAGTTGACCAAATGCGATCGTAGACTATTCTCGGTAAGCAGAGACGAAAGCTCTCTACACAATCGTGCTCGCGTGTCATCGTTTGTAACTGCCGATTAAAAAGAGGATATACATCCTTCTATAAGAACAAAGGATTGTTAGGGCTAATAATTATGTCACTAACATTAACTCTACACTACTTCCACACCGCCGACCGGTACCGCATACATTAATAATAAACACTATAGTTAAAGACAAAAAGAAACCTTCAAGTCATAGGTAAAATAGCGAGTTCGTAGTCTCCGAAGGTAGACAATACAAAAAAAATTAAAAAAGGAAACAAACAAAATCATATTTATATATGTAATTGGTATAAAAAATTACACATATCATTTATTATATATACTTAATTATTATATACATAAAAGTCCGAAGCGTGATGGGCTGACATTAACAATAATGTTATATAAGTTGAATAAGAAGTTTGAATGAGACCCTAGGTACAAAAAACTTAACATAAGGATTACAAACAAAGGATATGGGCGAAAAGCCTATAGATGACCCTATTTCTTAATAAAAAAACACTATAGTTAAAAGGCGGTAAAAAGTCAGATTGCCTGAGCCTAGACATAATAAATAAACCGACCAAATTACATAGATACTGCGTAATCAGTACATACATTTTACGTAATGCCTTGAAACGATCCAGACGTGTACAAAGTGGCACAGAATAAGAGTACTGATTACAATTCTACTCGGAGTTGTGTAACATGACAGGTAACATGATCAACCGAGAGCTGGTGGCAATTTTTGAGCAGGTGTTTGAAGCAAACTGAAACCTTGTAATGTAAGATTTCCTATTACAACGCAATACGGTACTGCAGACTTGGCTAGTGAGAAGCAGGGCTAAAAAAAGTATTCCAAAAATATATATCGGAATCTTATTGTTTAGTGATGAAAAATCCTGTTTTAAAATTTCAAGTTGCCACAAATACAATCTTTATAGTTTGCTAGCAATTTTCGCAAACTATTTTTGCACGCGCCTGGCAATGAAAAAACCGTCACTAAATCATCGAGCTTCCAATTTTTTCTATCCTTTAAATATTCAGTTACAACATAAAAATACATATTGCCTCAAATATATTTTTTGAATATTTTTTATTTTAGTATTGAAGTGTAATAGGAGAGTGTTATGACAAAGATTGAGGTTTCAGCTTATCTCAAATACCTACTCAACATTTTCTATCAGCTCTTAGATTATAATAAGGGTTTTGATACATCTGTCGGCACTACGTGTCTCTACGCGACGTCTTCACGTAAATATCTACGCTGAGTCTCCGTAGACTCACGTCACGCTAACGTGCTATATGTTCGACATTATCGCATCATCACTGGAATAATATTTATTAGATAAAAATTTCAAACAAGCTAAATGTCCAAAAACGCAAAAATCTACTGCATCCATTGCAATTTAAAAATCAAGTTATGTTTATTTCTAGTATGGCTATTTAAATCCCTTCATTTTGATACCATACTCGACCTAAATGGGCGGAAAAAGTTTTTGCGAACCTCACAATTTCGACTTCCAAATTCGCCATTTTGATTTTTTATTTTTTAGTGTACCCAGTGTCACTTGCGCTATCAAGACTTATCTAATCTAACGGGAGCTACAAAGCCACATACAACACACACCTCAAAGTTTTGCAAGCTTAATTTTTTCTCCTGTTTAGGATTCCGTACCTAAAGGGTAAAAACGGGACTCTATTACTAATACTTCAATGTTTGTCTGTCTGTCCGTCTGTCTGTATCCAATCTATGTCTCAGAAAAATTCACTCAACCAACACTCAATCAAAAAACAAAAATTTCAATTTTGTAGCTATTACCGATAGCTACAAAATTGAAAATTTTACAGAATATGTATTTCTATTGCCGCTTAAAAAAATACTAACATCAAAATATTTGAGAGTGGCTCTCATACAACAGACGTATTTTGTTTCAAGTTTCTTCTTCTTGGTACAAGATAACAGTGCAGTACTTCTGCTGTTTGACTTTCGAGACTCTGGTTCCTCAATTTTTTGTTCTTTGTTGGTGCGGAACACTTCGTGCGCGAGTCCAACTCGCTCTTGGTCAGTTTTTTGATCAGGTCAGGTTACCCGAGTACCATCACAAAGGTTATCAATCTAGTTGTGGTACGTGATATCGTATCGAGCCTAAACTTTAATATACCTTCGGCTAATATGAGAAAAAAAATAGCGAGAAAAATCAAATTGATCGTTAAACAATTAATGAAAACCACTTGCAGTATTTTTTTTTCTTTTTTAATTTAAAAATAAAGCAGGCATTTACATTTATCTAGTAAAAGACGTAACACAGTTACTTCTTATCTGTTTAATATGATTTCGATTAATATATAATTTATGTAGTACATACAATATAGCTTAGACACATACATCACGTATGCATAAATACTATGTTGGAAAAGAGCATAAATAAAACCTGTTGGAATTGGAAGATTGCCAGTTCTCGCTACATTCTTCGAAGCCGAGAATGGAAATCAATAAAGACATTTGTTTTTATGCGTTCATGTCCCCGTTGTAAATAAAAAGTTAATGTTAGCAACATTATCATCAGCCCCAACACTCCTGAGTTCTCGTAGAGGAGTGTTTACGGTTCCACTTTTTAATCGTCGGTCACAAACGATGACACGCGAGCACGGTTGTGTGTTGTTGTTGCTCGGTGAGCAGAGACGAGTGTATACGTGTCTCTACACGTATACACTAGTCTCTGCTCACCGAGCATCGTCTGCGATCGGCTTTCGTCAACTTGTCGACAAAGTACTATGATTGCTTGAAATGCACGATGATTGTACCAATTAACCACAGAGTGGCGAGCGTGATTTCTTATTCACCTTCGACCTTGAACGCGTTTTGCGTTTACTACGATTTTATCTTGGATTTGTACAGCGCAAACCATTTTCACGGTCATATCTACAGATCCCGTATAAAATCTCAGTAAAAGCGAAACGATTTTGCAGTCAAATGAGAAAAACGCACTCTGAACTAACAAGTATGTCCAATATTTATTTAAGTATTGGCATCGCAATATGAATTTTAAGCTAAGTCCTTTAGAGGATGGAAGTACATTTGTTCCATATAGAAAAACAGCATCGTTGTATAACTTATACTATTAAATACACGGCATTCTTATTTTCTTTATTGGTGTTCGTGGTTGGATACCGCTGTGGATCCTGGCGACACAGATGTTACGGTGGGAATATGTTGTGGGCAAAACCTATTTAAAAATTACTTTACACAGTGGAATCCGTAGTCAAAAAATCTACAAATACATTTAAAAAAAGACTCATACAGCGTACATTTTTATTAGCTGCCAATATAAAGAAGAAATAATTTTTTGACCTCATAATATGGCTTCTTAAGATGCCGATGACCTGAAAAGGTCGTAGAATACATCGACATTAGTCAGACAACGCGAAGAAGGTCACAGGGTGTCAGCCACTGGATGAATCAGCCGTAATTTAAGGGACATGCGAGTACATTGCTACTGTTATATGCAGCAGTTAGTATACCGTACTTGTGAAACGATATTTATTTATCCGAATCTGTAACCGAATTCAATAGACGACGGTTCGTATAACATGGAATAGTTGCGGTTAAGTCTCTGTCTAAAAAATTGTCATATTTATATAAAACACGATTGACAACAACAAAGAGAGCACAACACTTTGATGTCAATCGCCGTATTTATAGAAATAACATTTTTTTTGCCAGAGAGTTATGTGCCGGCTACTGTCTGGAAAGAAAGTACTACGGTTACGAATAATAAAACGAAAACTGACAACACATAAAAGAAACAATTATTCTTTCAGCTTGTGTGTTGATCGCCGGACGTCTCCTTTAATTTTTTTATGATTCTTAGGGGCCAAGCGAGCAGACGAGTTACCTGATGGAAAGCAACTGTCCTCGCCCATGGATACTCGTGACATCCGAAGAATCGCAAATGCTTTGCCGGCCTTTATGAGAGAATAGGGAATAGAAATAGGGGATTAAGGAGTCCGGGCCACCGGTAAACTATTTCCTCATACCGGTCACCATACGACTGCTACGTTATAACGGCGACCGTGCGGTGACCGTATGCATGTGAAAAGTGGCTTAGGGGTCATAAGTATAGAAATTATCCGATCCTTTTTCTTTCGGATTCGGTTACAGATAAAAATAATTTTAATCGTTTCGGTTACGATTGCTTCCCTAACATGGCTTCCCTGGTTTTCATTATCTCGAATGTTTCTCACCTGTGCTCATATATTATGCCCCGCTCTAATTTCATCGCACGTCACTCGTCACCTGCGCGAAGTTCACGCCTGATGAACAGCCATTATGGAACCATAACAATTAACCGTCTTACAATATTGTGGCACGATAGATTATGGTTTCTGTCAATACTTAAATGTTAGTAATCTCATATTTAAATACTAATAGATATTCTTAGTAATATAACTTATTATTTAAAATTAAAAGATACTAACTGACAATGCACATGAAAATTCGGGTTAAAATTTGGCAAAAAAAAACCCTCAATCTAAGCGGTCGCGTTCATTAATCCTCTGTCAAAAAAAGTCATTTCTATACAAACCGTGATTGTGAACAACAAGATGACACAAGAGTTTGTTGTCAATCGCGGTTTGTATAGAAATGACAAATATTTTGACAGAGGGTTAATGAATACCGCCAAGATTGGGCGAATGCATAATAGTTTATACAATTATTTGGGTACAAGAGGTTACGTTAGAGCGTCCGTAGCCTAGTGGGTGAGACCTTTGGTTCGCTGCACTCCAACGGGTGCAGGTTCGAACCCCGGTGGAGCGTATACCAATGAGACATTTTCCGATCTCAAGTACATAATGCGGATGCTCATTGCCGTGGGAGAGCCATGCTTCAGCACGAATGGGCCGGCTCGACTGGAGTGTATCACTCCTGAGTGTATCACACTGTGGTATCCCACGTACTTACAGAAAACTGGCGTGAACCGTCATTGTGCTGTGTTTCGCTCTGTGAGTTATTTTAACGGTGACCCAATTTTCCTACTCCCTTATCCCTATTCCCATTCCTCATTCATGCGACTCTTCGGATGTCGCGAGTGTTCATAAGCGACGGCAGTCGCTTTCCACCAGGTAACCCGTCTGCTCGCTTGCCTCCTAAATAACTTAAAAAAAACTGATATATGAGTCGATATAAAAAACTTTGATATGTACAGTAAACTTTTCACAACACTGTAAATATGGACCACAAACACAAAAGCGGGGTTAAGTAAAGTATCGGGTATTGTTGCACACCGCGCACGCCTAGGGGGTTGCAATCAATTCCTACCCCGAGGCCTAGTCGGGGGTGATCGTAGATAATGTTCCCATTTTAAATAGCAATAGCTGTTGACTCCGTCCGCGTGGTAACAAAGATGATAATTATTATTTCCTATAATAAAATCAAATGCTAGTGACCCTTTAACAGAACCCGCAATAAACTTTTTAAACTCTCATATGAGAAATTAATTCGTCAGTACAATGAGCCAGATATGCCAGGTATCACAGATGGTGCTGTATGTGTAAAATGTTTTTCTCTGTTTTCCTGCATTTCTCCTGAAAATTTTCCGAAATTTATTGCTTCGAACCTCGCGGAGCTCGAGACCTTTCTAACGAATGCAAATCTGTCGAAATCGGTTCGTTCGTTCTGGAGCAAGTTCGTCAGGAAGGAAAACCCGACTCATTTTTATATAATATATTTTCTACTAACCGAATAGGCCTTAAAACCGAAAAAGGTGAGACCGTAGAGCGATACTATATAGCGCTCTACACATAAAATAAGCCGCCGGCACTTGTCGTACACCCAAGCCGGTGACGTATGTGGATGTCGGCGACACGCACCCGCGAATGTTGCCAAATAAATTGTATCAATAAATCCATACTTAATATTGTAAATACCTGTCTTTCTATTACATCTTTACGCCCAAACCACTGAACCGATTTTTCTGAAATTTGGTATAGAGATACTTTGAGTCCCAGGGAAGACCATAGGATATTGTCTATCCCGGCAAATGCACGGTACTCGCACGATACGTGACTTTTGACGCCACTTTGTGGGCATCATCTAGTCATATTTATCTATAATATTAGGCCGCATTTTACTTACCTACTATATTAGAATTTACATATTTCCAACATGAGCATCGAACCCACGGTCTTAGTCAAGAGCGCTTTACTGGACAATGTAGGAAACAATGATAATAAATATTATGTGTTTTTGACAGAAAGTAACTTTTTTTAAAGTAAAACTTTTTTAGAACTATTCATTATCCCCACATTCAAGAACTTCGTTATGAATAAACTGAAAGCTCTCATTTACAGAATTCTCATATAAAACAACTTTCAATATAGCTGCAAGTTTAAGGCGCTTATACCAATATCAAAAAGTTCACTTATTTGACAGTTTTGTACGTTATTCGAATGTTTTCAGTGTTAAATCCAGTAGGGTTGGTACAATTGACATTACATCTTAACTTTTGACGTAATATTTATTTTGTTCAGTTATTACAAATATTCAGAGTCGTGTAATTCGTCTATAACTTTTTTCTAGCGCTGAAATACTTTATTACTTTAAAATTAAAATGTAGATAAACTTAAAAATAAATATGTCAAAGGTAAATTTAATAGAATGATTTATTTCAGACAAAAAAGTAAAACGTCCATAGTGTAGTGGTACGTCGGATTTTTTCGTAGTTTCTTTTGTCAGGCGGGTGTAATCCCCTCATGATATGCTTCCATTATTTCCCAATACAATATTTGCGAGTATTCAAAATTAAAACATTGTAATGTTTGAGGCTTTGTTGTCCGTGCGTATTAATTATTATCATTACGTTTTAACAATACGATACTCATTACGCCGTGCGTGCAACAAATAATTGACACTTTCCTAGAACGTGGCAGCCCTATTTTCGATCGATGAGCTTATGGTGGCGTTTGCTCTCTGAATTGACCGACCTTACCGATTTTTTCCGCGTCGAGAACCGCAGGAACGACCGGTATTTTAAATATTTTCTCTTTTCGTGAATGGAACACGATACTGTAATTGTATTAAATATTGTCGACATAACGTGAGATTTTTGTCTCGTTAACGAGGTTTTCACATGATTTTCTGATTGAATTTCTTAGCTGTCACCTTTAATGAATTAAATGTCAATTTAATTGTACATTATGTCATATCTTTATTTATTTAATAAGAACTAATTAATTTTAATCTTGGCAGGATCGCCATGTAAGGGTGAGTTTAGGAGAGGAGTAATACGGACCGAGTGTTGCAATAAGACTGTCGTTATTACAATAATACAATCGGTTATAAACTTTCTTAATACACTACAGTTACACAGTCTTTTAATGCTGCAGTAATTGACAGGCAATAAGTCATACACTGCTTAGTCTGCAAATGTACTCTACACTTAGGCTAAGCACGACCATAGTGAAAATAGAAAAAATTAGAAAAACTGGCAGATTTTTGGGATAAATTTATAGATTTTTTATATATTAATAAATGCCTCTCTCTTTACGTGTGACGTGCTTTATGGATGGTCTCTTATGGGAATTAGGAACTAAAGCTTTTACCCGCAGCTTCGCTCAGGTGGAAAGGTTTTTTCGAAACCTAAAATAGCCGATGTCACGCTTCATCCTTTCGTTCTTCTAGGTTTATGTCAAAAATCACGTTGATTGATGCTCGTTACGGAGAAGGACAAACAGATAAACACATTTTCCCATATTTAATATCAGTATGGATAGGAATAAATCTCAGACCTTCCTTAGTAAATGCAATTCCGTTTTTACTCTACGTTATAATATTATCTTATTCCATTCAATAATTTATTGATAATAGATATCAAATATAGTAATGGTTATTAATAAAAAATAAATTATTAAATATAGCAATGGTGAAAAATGGTCAAAATCAAAAAATCATTTTATTTTATTTGGAAAACAAACAGTGATATACAGCAAAACTACATTTTTAGTAGGAATTAGGGCACTATTTACATGTTTTCACATAAGGCTAACTATTTAAGTAAGATAAAAAACAAAATACAAGCAACTTAAAGATAGATTTAACAAAAAATTTTGTGATTTAGGTAGACACAATAGATAAAGAAGATAAAAAGGAAGGAAACCTAACTCAAGTAAAGTCAGTGAAACGCATCAAATTAGTGCTGTGTTAACTTATTTTTTTAACGCAGTTGGTGAAGTGTTGAATAAATCAAATTCAAATTTTGGAGTTTCATTCATTTTGTTAACAGCTGTTGAGGATCTACTAATAAAAGAGTTTTCTATCTAGATTCTGAATACGAACTTTGTTTTGTCGCACATCATGCAAGATGGAGAGAAGAGAGGAAATTATACGTCCTCTGCTTGTCTCGAAAACTTAATAAAGCTTTGTTTTATTCTTTGAAATTTTAAAGTCCGACCTTTGTAGAAAAATGCGACGCGCCCCGGCACGCCCCGTTAATAGTGTACGTAAAGCTTCATAGTTAATTTTTCTTGTCTGCTAACACTTCCTGGATTTTTTTTTGCTTCCGTATCAGAAACAATATTAATTTCCTTGAAATAAAATTAAAATCATCCCGCATCAACATTGTAGTGCATAAAATTATTTATCTATTTAATACTAGTTGATGCCCGCAAATTCGTTGCGCGAAAATTTGTATATCACGGGATGAAAAGTATCCTATATGTTGCCTAGACTTAATAGCTATTAAAAAGATTGAGTTCCGGAGATTAGCGTGTACAAATCGACAAACAGATAAACAGATAACATTTTTTGTCGATTTGTGTTTCTGTTCCTAAGCTTTATTAGTTTGTAAAAATGTTAATTGTACAGACACACTAATTTTACTGTTTTATTATATGTATAGATTTATCACAGGCTATACTTATCCGTAATATCATTAATACGTTATAGATTTTGTGACGTGTTGATTTTGACGTGAGGTGTTCTTCGTTCCGGAGTCTCTCCCTTAACGTTGGGTAGACCTCCCCAGTCGGCCAATCCCTCCTCCCCCCTCCTCAAAAGTCGACAGGAGTTACGTCGGTATTCTCCGCTATATAGGAAATAAAGTGGTGAAGACCTTGTGGCGAGACTGCAGACGCTCGAGTGGAGTGACGTCTTCCTACTGATGTAGTTCAGGACCAGTGGATGGACCAGTGCAGGCGGGATATGTACATAAGGCGCGGTGCCGCGATGGTTGGCCCAGCAGGTCTAGCATAGCGTCAGTAGACATACGAAAGTAAAGATAAACTGACAGATTTCCTTTGTGTATCCGCCACTTTGTCTATCTTGTTAAAAGAAACGATTTCTCTGGCGCTATGCTAAGGCCGTTGCTCTCGTCCTTACAACATTATTATTTACTAGCATTTAACTCTCGAATAATGACGTTTTCTAATGGTAAAACAGTTTTGCGAGAGAGAAATCACTTTCGCATTTTTATAATATTAGTACAGACCAGCGGAGCTGACAGGCGTGTTCCTGCCTTGTTTTGTAAATCTAAAATCTTAGAGCCACGCAAACACACACATAAAATTACATCAAAATCGGTCGTTTGGGAACAGTTCAGTGACAAACACACGCACACCAGAATTAATTTGTTACAGCGTATTATGATGTATGAGTTTTCCGTAGCTGTAGTTTTTCTCGGTCAGACTTCTGCTGGAAAATTGTGTTATTAGGTCGTTATAGTCAGCTAATTGTGAATTTACTATTCAGTACAAACTTCGCAAGTGTATTTTAACCTACTTTTGTTATATCTAATTTAAACTTCCTTCTAGTGTAGATAATGAACTGGATGTAAAAATATTCCTTCTTTATTAATACTTAAAACTTTTATCTTTCTCTTATGCTATATTTCCCTTTTTGTCGTTGTTGCTAAGCTGTACAATATCTATTTTCTTTGTCTGGTATATTGAAAACATCACATGACAGAAAAAAACCGCGAACCTTAAATTTGTTAGTAATGGAGCTCGTGTATACAAAGATTTAGGGCCTGTTTATCCTCTTACATCTATCCACAACTTTATTTGACTGATGTTGTATGGAGAATTTGTCAAAATAGTTGTAGATAGCCTAACAGAAACTTTATCAGTGAACGGTGAAACAGGCGAATAGAGTTATTTAAGCTTGAATTGAAATACATGACAATAATTGTGAAATCCATTTAAATTAAAACAGGATGCGTTGTTTTTAATGAGAATTAAGTTTTATAAAACTATGCTTTTATTTTGAACGGTGAAATCCATCTTATATTATGTAATAAAGTGGATTTGCTAAAGCTGCTAACTTCAGACGGAAAATTAGAACCAAGTCAACTATCTAACCCTAGGGGATCACGAACAAATAATTTTTAAAATCTTTTGAAGTTTCCCCGAGTTGCAGAGTTCGTGCTAAACTTCTCGGTCTACTCTTAAATAATTTGTTCCTATTGATAAGTCCTAAAATTTATAAGTCGATAAATATAGTTTTATGTCTTAATCTGCTGTATCGATTAAGGTGAAATTAACAATGTATTAATTTACTATAACTACGTTTTTAAGAATAACAAGTTTATTATTCTTTAAAACGTAGTTTGAAGTAGATAAAACCAAATAGAAAATAATTTTAAATATCCCACGAAAATATTTAAATAATCTTGGGATAAAAAGTGTCCATGTCATTTCCCGGGGCTCTAAGGAGCTCCATACCAATTTTCAGTAAAAACTGTCCAATGATCTGGGCATCAAGTGTTAACAGACAGACAGAAACACTTATTATAAAACGTTATAAAATAAAATAATTGAATCTTTTGAAAACATGATGTTTTTTCAAGTCTTAAAGTAGCCCAGGTCACATTCCGTCATCGATTTAATTGTTTTTCGTCCCGGAGGTAAGGGAGAACAAACTAACAAACATAACATTAGCAAGGATGGATTGTAAACATCGTTTGCATCCAACAAGTCAACTAATGTAATAGTCTTAGTCGATGTGAAACTGCAATATTAATCCGCACGTGCCGGCTACGAACCGACCTATTGACGTGTGTAATGTAATTAAAGACCGGCAGATGGAAAATCTGCCTTCATTTGTTAAATCAACTAGCTCTGACAAAAGCTAAACGTCGATAGTTGGCCTACATTACATGATCCTTTTAGTGCTTTGTTCCAATCGAAAACGCAATAAAAATGTGGTATTTTTATAAAACATTATAAAGTGAACGTCTGTTAATGTTAAATCTACTTTATAATTAGGGACCATCGATAAAGTACGTCACACGTTAAGGATAGCGGGGGGGCGTCCTCAGTTTTGTGACATTACTTTTCAAATGTTGAAATTTTATCTCAAAACTTTGAAAATTGGTGTGGTTTAAATTTTTAGGTGTAAAATTGCAAATGTTGTGACGTCACAATAGGGAGGTAGACCTATGACAAGGAAGGGAGGGGTCTAAAAACCATGAAATTTGTGTGACGTACTTCATGGATAGTCCCTTTTTGACATTTTCTAGATTTTTCTATTCCTCTTTTGCGGGCTGTGTGCATCTTTCGTGAGCATTAGATAAGTTTAAATAATACGTAAGTTAGTAGACAAAAACTTTGTATTATTTAATTTTTTAAAAGAGCTTTAGACTAACAGATATATCGTACATTTTGGTGTCTCGGGGACTCCAAAACCAGTAAATACCTTTCAAAGGGCTTAAATATTACATTTTGCCAATTTGGTTAAAACAGCAAAGTTTTCTTTCCATCGCGCAGTACTTTATGGCCTATCAAAAAGGTTTGTCATAAAAAAGTAGTAAACTTGGCATCTAAAATAAAAAATAGAATTTATAAGTAAGTGCTCCGAGAAACTTTCATATTCGGTCTCCATTAAAATAATTTTAGTGAAGTAGAAATATATTATTACTATAGCTTTTGCTCTCGTGTATTTTTAAAATCACGTAATAATACCAAAAGTAGTCTATGTAAATCTCTCGATCTTTTCGACGTCTATGCATAAAATCAAGCTACGTCGAGTGTTTGGACTGTGAGCTTGTCCACTAAGGATCTGTCCACTGGGTATAAACAAAGGAACCAAATTCAGCCGGTACCCTAAAAGCTAAAATCAATTTCTCCGATAGTACACATTCAGCAGACGAAATATAGAATAGTATTATAGAAATAGAATAACAAAATTGTAACAGAATCAATATAGTCTGTAGGCCTTTCCACTTCTCTCCAATTTCCCCACCTTTTTTAACCCTCCTGTAAGTCTACCTCGAATCGGATAATGTAAAAAATTTGAAAACGCTCTTACAAATCACGCTGACCGTCTTCTATTGTATGAAAATAATTTGGGTTTTCCTTCCTGACGATATAGGTACACGTCCAGAACGCACTAACCGATTTCCACGGTTTTACATTCGTTGGAAAGGTCTCGGTAGCTCCATGAGGTTTGTAGCAAACAAAATGGGGATGAACATATGGGAAGAAGAGAGCCGAAAGGCTAAGAAGAGCCGCAAGGCTACGAAGCGCCACAAGACAGAGTCTTCTCGACCTGACTCTGGTCCTTCTGGTCCCTGTTTGACATTTTCTATTCCTCTTTTGCGGGCTGTGTGCATCTTTCGTGAGCATTAGGTAAGTTTTAATAATATGTAAGTTAGGCAATATATAAGTTAGGTAATATGTAGGTAAGGCAGAGTCTTCTCGACCTGACAAGGACCTGCTCTGGAGCAGGAGGTGCGATGGCTTCATTTTGGTGGAAAGAAGAAGCCCGCCGCCCGCAACCATCGCGGCATTGCACTGTATGAACCGGAACTGCGTCTACGAAGCGATGTTCCCGCGACGCCGTTGTAAATTTTGTGGTGGGAGTACCGACGAATCATCTGTCGATTTTCGAGGCGTATGAGTTCTGGCCGCTGGGTGTAGCCTACCGGAGGTTTCGGGGAAGACTCCGGAACGAAGTACGTCACGTCACCGAAAACACATGACAAAGCTTTAGTTTCAAGAATTATATTGATATGTATGTTAGAATTTAAGGTATATATAATAATATAAAAAAAATATGGTAGTTTTAAGGTATTTGTAATGTGGATCTTAGATGCCCGAAATAAAAATGATGATTTGATTTGATTTGAAAATCAGAGAAAACTTATATAACAGACTCACATTATCATTTTAAACAGCAATAAAATGACTTTCAATAATAGCTAGGTCATTACAAAGTTTGTACACGGTTTATTTAGCTTTCTAGTCCGGTAAAAGCCAACTAAACCTAATAGGGTTAACTATTCATTGAAAATAGTTAAGCGCAAGAGCGCATGCAAAGTTAATAAGTGGATCGGAAAGCCCAGCCGGGCGTTTTAATGTTATTGCCGAGTCTAAGCAAAGAGTAAAGCAATATCGTATTTTATTTTCTATTTCTATAAGAACTTACGCCGATACGCATCCTAGTGAGCGTTTCAACTTTAAGTTACGTCGGTGAATATGCGGTGATCTCACTTTTTTCATCACCACACGCAATACACTTTAACGGTATTAAAATAACGCAGCGTACCTACGCACGAGGATATCAAGAAATGCGGCGCTGTCAAATGCGGCGCGTGTCGAATGCGGCGCTAATCTCAGGAACTACTGGACGGATTTGAATAAATCTTTTTTTGTTTAATAGCTATTAGGTCTAGGTAGCACGTAGGATACTTTTTATCCCGGAAATAAGTACGGTTCCCACGTGATATACTAATTTTCGCGCAACGAAGGTGCGGGCACCAACTAGTACTATATAAAACGGTACACTCGAATATTCGCACTTGACCGAATGTTTTCGTCGTCTAGCAACGTTTTTTTATGTTTTTTAAGAGTAGGACACATCATTCCGATTCGTTCGTTTGAGTTTCAAAGCTGTTTTGGTACGGTCCATAATTGTTTCGTAGAAGAGGATCTTTGATATACAAATTGGTGCCCGTAACTTCGTTGCGCATAAATTTTTATATCACGCGAGAACCGTACATTTAACCGTTTAAAAAACCGTGGAAATCGGCTCCTGCGTTCTGGAGTTATATCGTCAGAAAAGAAAACCCGACCTATTTTTATATAATAGATGTTGAAATTTCATATTATTACTAACTCGTGCATGCTTAACCGAGTAGTTAAAAAAAATTAAAAGGGTGGTATCTTAATATATAATTCTTCTGTAAGTGTGTATGTCACTGAACTTCTCTTAAACGACTGGACCGATTTTGATGAAATTCTTTGTATGTGTTCAAGGGGATCTGAGAATGGTTTAGATTCACAAAATATCTCGGCAGGACAACGTCTGCGTATTCAACTAGTATAATATAAAACTCTTGTACACGTGTGTTTTTTAATAAACTTCTCCCAAACAACTGGATCGATTTCGATGAAAATTTTCGTGTGTGTTCAAGAGGACTTAAGAAAGGTTCAGATTAATAAATTAGAACGACAGGACAACGGCTTTCGGGTCTAGCTCTAATTATTTTAATCCGGTTTTAGGTATAAAACCGGATTAAAATAATTCTATATCAGTTACCTCACAATAAATTAACTTATATCGACTTTTAAACAATTATTTTACGTACGTGGTATCCGAAGTTTTAAGGCAGATTTTGGTTCGGTTTAAATTATTATTTCGCAAGTATCAGTGGCGTAGCTGTACAGCAGTTTGCCTAATTACGCCACTGATACCTGCAATATACATGAGTCGTTAGACGCACCAGAGCCCACGGCAAGTCTGCGTTCTTCTACTTGTATCGCTCGAGGGGATTCTGAAACAAATACAAATAATATTTGGTTAATGTTGTGTATAATATTGAGATATTATTATAATTATTATATTATAAATTTAGTGATAGCCTCTCCATAACTTTTTTGACAGATTCTCCATACAACAACAGTAAAAAAATTTTGGATAGACTATCCGACACTTGTCAGTAAGCGGAAAATTTATGTATTTATCAGGTACAGCTGTAAAGTGTCCAAAGATATTGTTATTATCTTCTTACCTTTTGGGTAAATCAATAACCTGTTTAAATCAGTGCCATAAGACTAAAGACATTCATAGATATAATTGGGGAAATCGAAAGAGAGCCAGCTGACGGATCTATGTCATTTGGTCGGTATATGTCAATTCCATGTAAGTCGTGAACTGTCGGCTGAGTTTCACATAACCCGACCAAATTACTTAGATCCACAATCTGTATCTCTATTAACTTCTCTAATTGTACATCTTTGTATGATCAAACTAAGGCTCATTTCGATCATATAACATTTATTATAATTGAAATATCTCTCTCTGGATGCTCTGCACAAATCGACCCCACTTTGAGTTGCCAATTTTTTCATGTTGGTGCAGTAGAAAGTTATCTAACTGAGTAGGTAATCTTTGCTTTACCGTGGCCTGATCCAAAGTAGAACTTGGCAATCATTTTGACCTAGTAAAAGTATTCGGCTTGTTAAAACTAATAATATTTCTTGATTTCGATTCGACATTCGATTAGCTAACAAAACACATAATTTTACTACCCAACAAACTTTTTGGTGTTTATAAATACATCTTGCCAATATTAATAAAAGCGAAAGTTTGTGCATTTGTTAGTATATATGTTACGCATTTTTTTCGTCTGTCTGTTTATATGTCTATGTGTTTTTTTGATTATTGTGCGTGACTCACGAGATTTTTTTTCTCGCGAAAATTTAAATTTTCAATGTACACTATAAAAACAAACAAACTAAGAGTAGTTAAGGAAACAGAGGTAAAAAAATGTGAGGCATCTAGGGGTATACAAAGGTAACATATTGTGCCTAATGACCGTTGCTCTGCATACGAGTACAAATGCGGTAAGGATCCGTATGCACGTTACTTTTTATTGATAGTATTTTCTAATAAAAGGACAAGTTAAACTGAACTAATGCCCGGTACACGAGGCTAGAATTTCAAGCTAGAATTAGTCAGCTAGCAAGAGAGTACCCTGTGGCTTTGTGTAGACAAAACTAGCTTAGAAATTAAGGCTCTAGTTTTGTCTACACAAATCCAAAAGTTGCTTGTAGCTTTATTTTTTCTTACATTCCGAGAGAGAAATGAGGAGAGAGAAACGTCAAACTTATAACAGTAACCTCCCCCTTTTTGCGTCAGACTAAAAATCACAACGTCAATGTCCAAGTACAATGGGGAATATGCATATAAAACAAAATTTATTGAATGCTTTTTTTATGATAGTGGGCTAAAAGATATACACAATGACAAAAAATATCTGGATTGTTGAGAAATAAGTAAGATATTGGCGATTTAGGTTTTCTACCCATCTCTTTCGCTCGAAACGTAATTTAGTATTAGACTTTGACGTCACAGTTTATATAGGATCTCTCTTTCTAACTGAGTTTATCAAAAAACTAATTAGACTACATACTTTTACAATGACGATAGATTTGTTTAAACAAAGAATTAAAAATCTATCTATTCTATCGTAACTGTACTGCAAACCCTAGGTTTTAATTCTAAAAACTTATAAGAGTGTTCGTTGCAGGTGAAGAAAGCGAAACGGAAGGCAACAATGTATCGTCAGACACATCTCCGGTGCGGCAGAAAAGATCGGGTATACTCAAAGGGGGCAGGCTATGGAAGTCTCTGGATCACGATAAGGACAATGACCAGGTGATAATCTATAGAGCATTCGAACTAACATGGAACCTAATCTCACAATATTAATAAAGAGGGGAGTGAATTTCCTGAACCGTTTTTTTACGCGGCAAGGCTGACCGTCCTTTTTTCTTAAGATGTAGTTTTAAATTTTGATTTTAAAAGTAAAGCGTACTGTAGACAGTACGCTTTACTTTTAAAATCAGAATCAGACTTTGGAAGATAGTTGCATGGCCTCAATATAGATATTAAGGCCATGCAACTATCTTCCAAAAAAACTAGAAGAAAAATTAAATATAAACGATTTCTTATTATGGTGGTTTGTCGTCGATCTATACTGAATACCAAAATCAATTTACTGTAAACTTAATATTCGATTACATTTTTATCTTTATGTAGTCGTGATATATGAGTGATTCTTTACAATATATCAATTTTACTGCACTAAGAACTGCAGTTAAGTTTTAAAGGCACGATTTAGTTGTGTTGTCGTGACTTTGCTAATATTGGTGGTCATAGACTAAACGTTACATGTTTTAAATATATTTGCCAACGTACACACACCTCGCACCAAGTTAAATAAAAAAAATCATGACCACCAATACCACCATAATTAACAAAAAATGACAGTTGTCGAAATATACTCAAAAAAGATTAGTGTTTTCGTATTTAAATGTGTTTATTACGAATAAATTTATAAAGTACTGAGTAAGCTGACTTAGTATATATCATACTTTTTATGCCAATTTAAAACTACCATCGGACAAATCATTGCCACGCAGGCAACACCGCATTAAAAAACTAGTATATTACACTCTGCGATGATAAATAAAATACGTGTACGTTATCATGAAAAATGTATTTCCCGGCGTTCGTTGCACGAAAGTTTCAACACAACCGCTCGCAGTGTTTAAGTAATGTTGTCAAGTTATTTCCCAGTTTCTATTTCCTTCAATACAATTTGTTCAATTTTAACTTTATCGAGTGGATAAATGACAATGAAAACCCAAGTAAAGTTGGTAATTTATTCGAAATAAGTAAATTTAAGTAAATTCTGTATTGTTTTCACTACGCAGTTTAAAACAATGCTATTATCCGTTTATCACTTTTTATTGTATCGGATTTTGATAAATTTACTGAATCAGATATTTTGCTATTGAATGCTTTTTTTATGAAATCAGAAGACAAACGATCTGGTAGGTTGTCTGATGAAAAGGTAGTGCTGTCGTTCAGGGGCAAAGGCATTATCAGAAGAGTTGAAACTGGAAGATTAGGCTCCGGGAATAGGAAAAGGGAATCAGGTGTAGAAAAGTTGGACCACTGGTGAACCGCACTCGACGCGACACAGTGCAAGCGCCGTTTTATGCCGGTTTTATCTTAGATGCCGTATTCGTCAAGTCATGCAGGCCCATTTGTGCCGAACTATTGATTTTTCACGATAAAAAGTCATTTTGGGAAATATATTCACACAATCGTTTAAAGGGTTTTTTTCGTCACTTGATAAGTGTCTGGTAGGCTATTCGCAACTTGTTTGACACATTTTTCGTACTTTCATAAGTTGTGGATATTTTATGGCACTTATTAGGAAGTTTTGCTGTAGGTCTGACTATTCCAATTTTTTATCTCTATTTGCATGCAAAACAAGAAAAAAGTTCTCATCACATGCAATCTCATGCAATGCTCTTCATGTAAAAAGGTTATCTAACTACGAGAGAATCACATTCACTATCAATAGAGTTTTTGTTTCGAGATGAAACAGAAAATTCGTTAACACGTGCTGGCTACGTGTCCTCTGCTCGCTATAGTTGACGAAACAAAGATTCGCCTTTGAAAACATGATCGATGTAAACAATGTTCGTTTTCACTACGGTTTTTTGCACGTTCGAAGCTCGTGTTTTGGGAATATTCTATAGTGAGCTTACCCCGTATGGCGATTTATCCTACGAGAGCATTTATTCCGCAAAAAGTATATTTTCAAGGTCAGTTTACCCTACCCATACACAGAACCCATCATATTATGTATGTCCAACTCACACTTGTGCGATTTTAAAGATATTATTATAGTCTATGTCACTTTGTGATAATGTAGCAATCTAATCTCCTTTTCACATGCAAACGGTTGCCACACGGTCGCCGCGCCTTGTTAAAGCTCATACATTACTACTTTACCAGGCACGGCGATCATACGGTTACCGGATACATGCGAAAGGGGGCTTACGTCTCTGATATATTAAATTATTGGCGTAATATTGTTAGTATTTACCTTAGATTTTTAAATGACTCATTATTTTTAGAACGACGACCAAAGATCAACGACAACCAGCGACGACGACGTTTCCCTCACTACCACAAGAACCGTACGTTTTGCCGAGAAACAGAAGGAAGCAGAAGAAGAACCCATAGAACAGAACGACTCCGATACCTTCGAATCAGATACAGAATCAGTGACAGAATCACAGAAAGAAGAAGAGAGTACAATTACCTCCCACAGGTAAGAATCTGGAGTAGCTATTTAATGCGTTTGCCTCGTGGGAACCGTATATTGTTCCAGGATAAAAAAATTCCCTTATCCCTCTCTGGAACTCAATGATTCCCCATATGAAATTCCAGCTAAATCTGTTCAGAAGTTTGAGCGTGGAGAGGTAACAGCCAGGAACACTTTCGCATTTATAATATTTGTATAAAAGTATGGATGAGCCTGCTCTGAGCCTTTTTTGGCACATAATAACACTGAATTACACCGCCGTTTCAGGACCGTCTTTGTTTATCAGACAGACAAGCAGTAGCGTGTTTATAATTCTGATTGTGGCGACTGGTGCCCAGCAAAAAGCCATTTGTAAATACGCCACTGTGATAGGAATTAGCCCGCATTGTCTATACCAGATTTATAAACTTCGTGAAAGCTCGCATTGCTGCTATACGTTACACTTTTCACGGCACGGTGACCGTGCCGCGGCCATGCGCATGTTAAAAGGCCCTTATTAATGGCCATTCTAATCTATGGGAACAAAAGTATTTAATTATAAGCCAAAAGTGCTGACAAAGCAAACAATAAATAAATTGTGTATCTCATTGTATAATCACAAATTCTGCGAAGTACAATTAAAATGGCCAACAAACTGGACGTAACGACCAAAAAGGCCAATTACGAATTATATTTTAACGATGGAAAACTGAAAAGCCCCCAACAAAACGTTCGTTTCACCGTTAAACATCACGTTCTCTTAACTGATGCTAAAACCACTTTAAAACAGCTGTACAGTGTTTCATTAACTATTTGTTATTCGACTTTTAGTTAAATATGTGGCTTATGGAGAGTATGTTTTGTTTTCGCCTGAATAGGGATGTCGACAAGAACAAAATTTCGCTAATTTTTTTATTTTTTTAAATTTAAACCCAAATTTTAAATTGATTGTTGAATGAATGAATACTCTTTATTGCATTATAAGACAGAAAACATGAAACATATTCAACTAAAGATAAATAAGTAAAACCACAACTATTTAAATTACATTAAAATGAAATTATAATTTTTATTATATCTATTGTAATTTAAATATAATTGGTTCAATCAACAGATTGGAGACTCCGCTTATTTTGCTGAGCAACGCTTCGAAAACGAATTCGGCGGTTCAACAGCTGTTCAACAGCAGTCGACCTCCACCTCCAGCTATAGAACCACAGCTGATTACTTCAGAAACACTACGGTTAGTACTAGTATTATTCGGTTATGTTTCATTCGCCGTAAGTATGCACAAAACTTGGTACAAAATTCCAAAATTTGTATGAAATTCCGGGCCATGTTATTTTGCATGAACTATCATCATCATCATCATCAGCCTATTGCTGTCCACTGCCGAACGTAGGCCGCCCCTAGTGAGCGCCAACCATCCCGATCTTGGGCAGCCCTCATCCATCCGATGCCGGCCAGTTTCTTTAAGCCATCGGTCCAACGTATTGCGGTGTTGCGGGACGTCCTACACTACGTGTGCCTAAGCGTGGTCTCCACTCTAGTAATAGTCTGCTCCATCTGTATGAACTATAGGCACCAGAAAAAGTAGCTTACAAAAGTTAAGAATAAGAAGCAATGAACTTCTATTAGTAGGGGCTCCCCTACTAATAGAAGTTGATTACTTCTTATTCTTGTTATCAAGACGGGAATTTTGGATTTACTCGAGCGCGTCAGATGAGGTTAGTAGGCTTTATACAGGACTCTGGTTATCGTGGTATAAAAATCAGACTCATAGTTTAGTAGATTAGAAAAAAAAATATTTTTAAGAATTGAAATATTATCGGATGTGTCTAAGAACTGGTGATTTCAAGTTAAATTAAGCCCGTAATACCATAGAACAACAAAACTTCATATTTTCGTAACCAGGCTTCTCAAATATTTTATGTCACATTCAACTAAATGCTCAGACCTTGCTGTTTAAAATCGTGTGCTAAAAGTTTAAATTTTTAAAAAATGCCTTCGCATTTTATTTTTTACCTTAAAATCGCTGTAGCGTTATATCCCACCGCTAAAAAATTTTTAAAAAGTACTCAGTCTCCACAACGCCCCAGTTACTCCAAAAAAGCACTCTCACCTTCCCGATTATATGAAGAAGTTAATAAAATTCGAGGACTTCATAGATGGCAAACCTTCGTGTCTTAAAATAGTGATTTTTTTTTATGTTTATTGACCCCGTGTCAACAAAACACAATTTTCGACGTAATTTATCATACTCGATAAAAAATTAGTCCCGACTGAAAATAAATTGATTTTAGATCAGCATCCATGTTAAATGTACTTGAGATCGGAAAATACCATTAGTATACGGTTCCAGGCGGGTTTGAACCTGCACCCACTAGGCCACGGACGTCACGTCTCATTGGTATACCGTTAGGAACAGACCCTTAGCTATGTCAATAGCACTGCTAGAGTTCTTTGAATTTAAATCACTTTATTCGTTATTAAAGTAGTGAATAGGACTAAATTAGTTTTCATAGCGCAATCAAAGTAATGAGCTTGCGTTCGTACCGTAGTTTTACGCTATTGGATCTAAGAAAGCTACAATGTTGGTGTTTATTCGAAGTGCATTCAATAAATGCTGGTAAAATTAAAATGGTCTAAGAGCGTGTTTCACCGCTTATTGTTAAAGTATTTGTTATCAAATCAAATCAAATCAAAATCTTTTTATTCAAAATAAGTACTTTAAGTACACTTTCTGAACGTCGAGACTAC
>JAOTAV010008365.1:0-28490 GCA_026546445.1 Cyclargus thomasi | reverse complement strand
GTCTCGGCCTTCCGAGGCGCACACCCAACCCGGGGAACCCATGATGGGTTTCCCCTGCGAAATCAAAAAAAAAAAAAAGATCTACGTTCAGCAGTGGACGGCAACAGGATGATGACGTTGATGATGATGAAACTTAGGTTAGATAATAACTTGCCTGTCTGTTGCTTGTTAACGATGTACCATTCAGCGTTTTCCAAGCCGGCGATGTCGAAGGACACAGCAGGGAAGCTGGGTGGTACCCAACCCAGGGGACTAGTATCACTGAAGTCAGCGTTGGTGGACAACACCCAGTTGACTGGAATATGCCATCTGTCATTTGATACTAAGGAGCTGTCCGTCAAGAAACGAGTCTAAAATTAAAAAAAAAAGTTTAAAAAAATAAATTAAGAAAAAAAGGCAAGAATGTATAAGAGAAAGAGATAGGCCTTAATCCTCTTCTAGTCCCAAAATATTTTAATTTTCGAACTATCTCGTGTAACAATGTTCTGCTATGGTTCTCATTATTACAAGTTAAAAGTTTGTTTTAGATAAAAATACTTTTCAATGCGTGGCAGTCCATGCCATTAACAAGTTAAATTTAATAAAACGCTTACGACTACAAATAAAAATATTACCAACTTAATACATTTTCAAAATAAACTTATTTTAAACATACTAAGAATCCACATTGGATATGTATATTTTTTTATGTAAAAACATTATTTATTAATACCTTAGTGCTTGCGAATTCTATTTAAATGGAAAGGTAAGTGAAACGATTTTATTGAACACTACACACTAAATTCCACCGCAGCCTCTTACTTCCAAAGTGTACATTTTAAGCCTAATGCTATTAGTATATGGACACCATTATTTTATTATATTAGCATTATATTACTTTTATATTAGCTTTTGCCCGCGGTTTCTCTCGTTCCGATTTCGGATAGTATCAGTATGATTAAAAAACAGATGTAAAACGTTTACCTGTTCAATAGAGATGGAGTTTGCTCCAGGTGCCATTCTGTTAACAGTGATAACGGGGAAGCCACCCTGAGTCGTCCACCGCCCCATAACAGTCGACAACTGGTAGGGAATGCTGTGGCTAGACTCGTCCAGCGCCCTTTGTAGGGCTACATATAAATTCGATGGAACAGCTGCTTGCCTGGAACTAAGTTTTTCATTATTTAGAATTTTTCAATGTGTACTAAGCCCAATCTGACTTGCTAACTGGTATTATTAAGGTATCATCTTACAGGTTGTGAACCTAAGTATGTCAAACCCAGTCGCCGATCTCGACAAACATGGAATTTACATACTCCGACCAAATGAGCGTCTTTTAGAGCGTCCGTAGCCTAAGTAGTAAGGGTAACACTCTAGAGGGTGCAGGCTCGAACCCCGGTGGAGGCGTGTACCTATGAGACATTTTCCGATCTCAAGTATATAGTATATGTACGAATGCTCATTGCTGTGGGAGAGCCATGGTTCGGCACAAATAGGTCGGCTTTTATTACCATTCCCTATTCCCTCATAAAAGGCCAGCAACTCACTTGCGACTCTTCGAATGTTACACGTGTCCATGCGCGACGGCAGTTGCAAAAAAAATATTTAAAAATGACTATTATGGACCTAATTAGCTATGAGTCAATTTCTTCGATGGTATACGAGTATACTATGTATGTAAGGTATCGTAAGAAAGGTAATAAAGTAGGTCATAAATTATATCATTAAGCGTGTTTTACTACAAAAATATCATTAGATTTTGAATTATGCCTAAACATGAGAGCTAATATTTGATGACCTCTGTGGCGCAGTGGTTGAGCTTTGGTAGCTCACGCTGGGGGTTGCGAGTTCGAATCCCGCCGACGGAACAAAAAGTTTTTCAATGTTGCTGGGTCATGGATGTATATTAAATATGTGTATTTTATAATAAATATGTGTATAGTATAAAAGTATTAAATATATTTCCGTTGTCTGGTACCTGTAACGCAAGTCCTTCGGGTACTTAGCACAGGGCTAATTGACGTGGTGTGAAGCGTCCATGGATATTATTATTATTATATCGACAGATTTTGTATCCATATTATAAGGTTGCAAATGGCATGAACTATACTTTAATATTAAAACTAACAACTTAAAGACTTTAATCTAAATTCTTTAACCATCATGTTTTGACTTCGAAAATTCTAAGATTAACATTCCGATCTCGACTGAAGCGTACGCGACCAAAACAAAAATTCATAAAAAAGCTACTTTTGACATTATAAGCTATGCAGGAATGTTACCAAAAAAAATATTACTTTTATCCAATTTCATAAAGACTTGACTCGCGCACCATCTTGAGATACCGTAACGGATATCGGTAATCCATATCAGTACTTACAGATAACGTTGGTAAATACCTCATATTATCATAATATTTCGTCATACCTCCACATATCTAACCCTATCTAGATTTATCCGCTAAAATATATTTTGCTGATAACCGGTAAGATAATAAAATCTACCTTTACCTAGTTTTTTCGGCAATTTTTTATTTGGTTACATTTTATAAGATACCAATTCTTTGAATCACATCTTAACTTGGCGCATTTCACATTAATATAGTACGTACAGTATTTTAAAAAATACTCAGAATAGATATGTATCGTCTAAGGGTTACCGTTTGTGCACCAAAATCGTCAACCGAGAACGAGATTATTTCGGCCTTATAAAATGCAACGTTATGATCTAGGCTATAAGTTTCACTAGTGACATTGCTCTATCGTCAATGTCGTCGCCGTCATTAAAGGCGTAGAGGAAAACGAATCCTGTATTCTATGTCATAAAGTAGCATTTTATCCGGCCGCAATAATTTCTTTTCCGGTTTGACGGTGTTGGTCGACAAATGACCTTATAACAAAGATAAAGAGAGAACAAACATGATACTATAATTTTATCTGTAACCTTATTCTCACGCTAAGTCAATAATTTTATTAGTTCTAGGCATCGAGCATATAACCAAAAGAGCGGAAAGGACATTAGTTTTGTTCGGTAAAATATCCGTCCAAAGCCACTGCGCTCTGATTGGTTGGAAGTATCGGAGTACGTACACACAGGTCTCTTATTGGTGCGTACTGTTTTAGTGCGAGCGTTGGTTGGTTGGCGGTTAATTTAATAGTGATAAATCACTGATAAGTTTCGGACACGGATGGCGCACATTACTTCTTTATTGGTAATATGCACGATGGTTCTAGGCTAATGCTTTATTACATTGTACTCAAGTCAATTTTTTATTTATTTTACTCCAAAATTGACCTGGCACTTGAGGCCTGTTTCACTGCTTCCAGATAAATATCAGATATTATCCACAACTATTTTGACAGATCTATACATAATATATCAAAAAAGTTGCAGTTAATCTATCCGGCACTTATCAGGGAGCAGTCCAACGGGTTTTAAAACAAACGATTTAACAATGAAAATGCAGGTTATCTTCGCATCATGTTGGATTGTGGACGAACTAACGTGACAGCTGGTCGCTCTCAAGTGGCAGTTTAGTGAGAAATACTCACTTGTCACGCAGATAGTACACGAGACCTCTTCTGAACACCTCGGGCGTGAGGAAATGTTGCATCATGCGGATCACGGAGCCGGCTGCAAATGATGCATTATATAAGTATACAAGCAAGATACGTACATACAAGATTTGGAATACTCAATCAAGAATGTTATTTAAGAAAATAGTATAAAGCCGTTTGCCAGCAAATATACAATACATTAAATTTCACACGAAATCAAATTGATAGATATGCTTAGGAGTCCAATGGGGATTTTTTTGGCTTTTTATTACTACTTAATTCGATAAAGAAACATTAAATGAGCTCATGAATTGTTAGATTTTCATGAAAACAAATTAAAACTAAATCGACAACGTTGTCTACTATGCATTTAAGAGCTGAATTTTCTTCATAACGATTCCATTTATTGTGAGCTCAGTTGGTCACGTAAGATTTTGTGAATAAGCAGTCCTTGTTTGCTTTGAGCATTGTGTGGAGTTTGAAGAGACGCCGCAGATTTGTATCACGTGCACAAGTCCCGCTGTGAGACGGAGCATAATATATGTGCATTATCAGAATGGTCATGTAATTTGTACTTGTTGAAAATGTTTCGTGTAAATACCACAACCATGAATGGAGGTATAAGGTTGGTAATTTTACGTGTATGAACAGGTAATAGAATTGCTAAAACAAAAAGTTGTTAAGCAAGTTATTTGTTTCAGCAATAAAAATCAACCGTATTTGCACAGTGAGTGGTCTCAACTTGAAGTTTGATTTCAGAACTTCAATTTCCAGTTCGCATAACGCAATGCAGGCTTATCATGAGCTTGGATATATTACAATTTATAATCTTTATGTAATAAAACTATAGAAATGAAATTTTTGTACTTCAAAGATACCATTCCGAAAAAGTAAGATTTTAAAATCTGTATGTTTGTGCCCGCATCACTTGATAAATACTGATCCGATTCAAGTGCGGTCCTCATATGAGTATCCGTTCCGTCATCTTCTTCTGATTTTATGTCTCGTTTTTAAAAACTTCTCCCTTGCAATTCTATGGGAAAATAGGGGGTAATATATGATATAACGCAAAATATATTGCAGGGTACAGAAAGTTCAATAATAAGCTTCTAATCTAATCTTTTCCTAATCAGTCCAACAAAACCTTTGTATAAGCATTCTGTTACTAGTTTATTAAATGAGATAAAATGTGATTATTTTCTTTAAAACAAATTAAAATAACCACCCACTTCTTCTGACGTATCTCATAAAACATAATTTTATTGACGTTAGAAATAAATGTTTTATTATATTGCTTTTTGGTATCGTTTTATCATTGTCTGGATAGTTAATGAGAATTCTAAGAGCAATAAACTGTGTTGAGACTGAATAAAACTTGCTGTTAAAATAAGATGATGAAAATTCAAATATTTACTGTTTAGTCTAGGGAAATTCTATGAGAGACGTTTATCGCACGGGAACCGTACATTTTCCCGGAATAAAAAGTATCGAATATATACCGAATTTCAGCAAAATCGTCCAGAAGGCCTGCATGGGTAACTGACAGACATACACACACTTTAGCATTTATAATATTAGTACAAAAGTATGGATAAATATTTGATACGTTTGTTAGCGTGCTTAAATATTTTGAAATTAGTACTACCAAAAAATTTAAATATTCTGAACAAATCAAATCTAAATATGTAAAACTTAAAGGTGACTGACAGACTGAAATAATTATGACCGACTATCTGATGATCTATCAATGCACGGCCCAAACCACTGGACGGATTTGGCAGGCAGGCAGGTGACATAGGTATCCGCTAAGAAGGTATTAGATAAATTCTACCTCCAAGGGCATCCTCTTTGATTTGACTTTGATTGGGAATGAAAGTTTTTATAAAATACTTATTGACGCGATCGAAAACTCGTACTTAAGAAAAGCGTACCTACAAAACCATTAGAGCGTCCGTGGCTTAATGAATAACCTTTGGTTCGCACTCTACAGGGTGCTAGGTTCAAACCGGGATTGAGGCGAGTACCAATAAGACATATTCCGTTATCAAATACATAATATTACGGGCATTCATGGCCATGAGAGAGCCATGCTTCCACACAAATGTGCCGTTTCGACCGGAGATATACCATAGCCTCACAAACAAATTAACGTGAAACGGCGTTGCAGCACATTTCGTCCAGTGGGTGAGTTTACTGGAACCCCTACTTCCCTATTCCTGAATCCTATTCCTTCAAGGTCGGCAACGCACTTGCAACGCTACAGCTGTTGCACGTAACCATGGGTGACGCTAGATGCTTTCCATTCGAGCCAAGCGAGACTAATTTTCATTAAAAAAAATGTTACGGTAAGCTACACCAACACTTGAGTACACACAGACTAAACAGTCTTACCAAAAAAAATAAATTAACGATACGAAAATACATTAACGATTTAACAACTTACATTTCTGATAGGCCACGGCGTTGAATGTTCCCAGGATCTGTGAGGGTGTGTAGACCGGGTGTGTCATTGGGTTGACACTGAGCACGGCGTCGCTCTGGAACACGTTCTGCAGCAGCAGCACAAACTGGTCCATCATTCGCCAATTTGGACGCACCTGCAAGGTTTTATTAAAACATGAGCAGGTGGATTAACTCATGTATCGATTTTGCCTGTTCCCTGGGTACGTCTCAAAATACGATGGATAATGCATCCTCTAGATAATCGCCGAATAAGCGTTGTTCGTTATCCAGCACGATCGTCGTGCAACCGTTAACATAATCGGCAGCTAGAATAAACAATATCTTTTAAAAGTAATGAAATCTAGACTAAGCCATGCAAAGTCAAAGGTTGCTATGATTTCTTTATTATTATAATCAAAGTTATACGACTGGACGCTGATTTGTACCCACTAACGAACAAAGTATGTTCAAAGGCCTTTTTTACAGAATTCTTTGGTGGGATATGAAATTACGGAATTTGTCATAAAACATACGTCAAAATCAAATCTTTCATTTGACTCTTTGCACACTGTAAGCTTGAGTGCGTCCGTAGCCTAGTAGATAAGACCTTTGGTTCGCACTCGAGAGGGAGCAGGTTCAAACCCCGGTGTAGGCGTGTCCCAATAAGACATTTTCCGATCTCAAGTCTATGATACGAATGCTCATTGCCTTGAGCATGCTTCGGTTCAAATGAGCCGGCTCGACTGGAGTGATATTGCCTCACAGAAAACTGGCGTGAAACGGCGTTGTGCTGCGTTTCGTTCAGTAAGTGAGTTTCCCGGTGGCCCAACTTCTTCAATATCCCTATTCCCATTCCCTATTCCCTCATAAAGGCCGGCAACGCACTTGCGACTCAAAAAATACAAGCCAGGTTTTAAAGTCACATTCTATGAGACCGTGGTATTTATCCGGTCGAACCATGAAGCAGAGCGCACTTACCCACGGCAGAAATGTTATTGTATAAATTAGCATGGCCGATATGAAACTGTCTGGTTCCAGCTGTGTACTGCATATTATTATACTATTGTTTCGAAATACAAAATATATATGAAATAAAATAGTATTTTGTTTTCTAATATATAAAATATCATTTTCCGTACTCGCATGTTCGTACATAGAGGAAACATAAGAAATGGTGCAATTGCTTAAGCCAGCAACAAACTACGAGCTCATTGATCAAGGTTAAAAAAACTATATGGGTTTTTTGACATATGAACGTGTGTCATCCATAATAGGAGGCGAGTCGCACGTCCATAAGATATTAAAATTTTCATTATATTTCACTCGCTCCTTAGTTTGGATCTAAATTATTTTGGTATGGAGATACTTTGATAGGAAGGATTTAGAATAATTTTTATCCCGAAAAGTGTACGGTTAAGCTCCTGCGCGATGAACTAATTTCGGCGGAGTTGCGGGCGTCTTTTAGACTCTAACCGTTTCAACTATAATACGCAGAACAAAGTGCACTTACCAAATCAGTAGCGAAGTTCTCGAAGAAGTTGGCGAAACCCTCGTTCAGCCAGGTGTAGGTCCAAGACTGGGGGCTGACCTCGTTACCGAACCACATGTGCGTGTTCTCGTGGCATATGATGCGTCCGATGTTCTGAAGAGTCGCTGTGGTGGTCACACCCTGCTGGTAGAGTAGAGCTACCTCTCTGTAAAAGAAGAATGTCACTTGTATTTTTCAACCAAGTTCAGATAAAGAAAGATGGTCGACTATATATTTATAATTATGTTACCGCATATTTCTTGTATTAACGGTATCATTTTTTTAAATAAACATATTAATATTATCTTTAAGAACTAGTAAAACGTGTCATTAGCAAAGATCTAGTACTAATGATTATTATGACCAGCTTTATGCGATCTATTTGATCATTTTTTATTAATACGGCAAATCATTTACAACTATCGTCTTGCCAATATAATATTAAACATGTTGCATTTTTTTAACACTTTAGAATCGCTTTATTTGAAAAAACCTCGATTATTGTGGCGATTTCTTATGTAAAATATTTCTTACAATGTCATTCCTGCACAAACGCACCAGGCCGCAATTTCGATACAAGTTTTGCTACTTACTGGGTCATAAAACTTGGCATATGAAATGTCCAGTTTGTTTTATGTTCCAGCGCGCTCAGTCAAAAATCTCTTACAAAAATTAGGCTTACCCCGTCCTTAAAGTGTGCGCAAAGCTTTAAATGTACACATCATTAGTGACAGTTACTCGTATAATATAACAGATACGTTGAACAAACTCCAAGCCCTCAGGACTCCAATGACAATGCGAGCTATGACAATAGACCCACGATAAAGCTGACAAACCAGACCTTACCCGCGGTCTTTGTCACATTTTATCTTGTTTTATGGGCAGGTTCGCTTAGAGAACATACAGCCGTCATTCACACTGCTTATTGCGAGTCCTCCACTAAAGTTGTCGGTCTATTTCTTGAGGGTCAAAGTTTTTGAGAAGAAAATGAAACTCAGTATAGGCTGAGGCTGATTATAAAAAGAGCATACACAATGTATTTTTTTCATAAAGCCGACATTAGCCCTACCAGTGCGCCGGTTGAGATTTCGCCACACACCCCCCCTCCCCCCCTCTAACACCACTTCAAATATTATACATACAAGTTTATACTCCTTACGCCCTGGGCGGTTGACTGTCTGTCTAAACGTGTGTCTGTCTCTAGACTGTATCTCAAGAACGATATTAGCTCGAGAGTTGAAACTTTCACAGACTATGTGTTTCTGTTTCCGCTATAATAACAAATACTAAAAGCAAAATAAGTTTTTATTAAATGTTTCAAAGTGTGGCCGTCAGAGTTACATTTTTGGAAGTTTTTTGTAGTTTCCAACAAGTATTGAACAGCAACTCCACGTACCTGTATATAACTAATCCCCAGTTTTCCATAGCACCTGCAGCAAAATCGGGCACCGCAGCCTTGTCAAGTTTCGGAAAAGCATATGGAAACTCAGTGTAGTCCTCCAAAGCGATCATGTTCTGTTGTCCGAACTCCATTGCGAACTGTGCATTGTTCTGAGTACCCGGCCTCGAGTACACACGGTAAGGGATACGGTAGATCGGGCTTTGCTCGTTAGTTACGTGCTCGAAGTTGGAGACCAAGTAGGCAAGCAGGTATGTAGACATGACAAGAGTGTCTTCAAATTCGTGTTTTGTATATCCTTGTACTTCTGGTCTAAAACATTTGAAATATGATTTAAATTTTTATTTTATTTACCATTAGATATGATACTCATATCGTAAACATTATTATTTCAATCAGTACTAATTTCGACTTTTCTTTCTTGATTTCATTGTCATTCTAAATCAGCATAGAACTTTTAAAAAGCTAGAAATACGCGATAGAAACTAACTTAAGTGAGTTTGTTCTCTCAGGCATGTTGCTTCTGACAACAGTGTAGGCTGGTGGGGCATAGATAGTAGTTCTGAACACAGCCTTCAAAGAGGGCTCGTCGTAGCAAGGAAACGCACGTCGAGCAAAAGTTGGCTGCAGCTGAGATGTCACCAGATTGCTGAAATGTATAAGAATAATGTGTATAAACATAATGTGCCATTTAAGCGATTTTTTTGGCGACCAAAGTCGTTTAGTCAGGTTATAAACAGGGAGCTAGTAGCAATTTTTAAAAAGGATCTCAGGCAAGCTGAAACCTTAAAATGTATAACTCCTATTACGCCTCTATACGAAACTGCAGACCTGGCTAGTGAGAAGCGTGGCTTAAAAAAAACTAAAAATTTTAGCTATACTAACATTATACAGAGGAAACCTTTGTATTTTTGTATGGTTCAAAAACTACTAGACCGTTTTCAAAATTTTTTTTACCATTACTTAGAGGAATTCCTCCGAATCCGTATAGGCTATATTTTATTCCGGAAAATGGATTTTTGTGGTAGTGAAAATTGTGAAGTAAATCGTCGAAAAAACTGCCGTACGTTGACAATTCTCGCGAAAGCTGCCTTAATGGTTAGAGATGTGTGGTTGACTTGTGCCTACAAAAAAGTCTGCGATAGTATAAATCAAACATTTATATTTTAGAAGTTATAACCACTTTTCCATAGAATTAAAGTAATTAAAATGATTAGCCTATGTTTATTGATCATATTATCGTCAAATACTAATCCTTATCCAAATAAACTATTTATTGAGCACGATTGTTTCAATAGCTTTAAATTACTGTTTTATTCCATTCGGGCAATCCATTCAAAAGATATTACGAATATAAAATTTTAATCAGTATTAAAGTTAATGATGTCCGCCAAATTTTTTTTTCAGAGAGCTTAAAAATTTAATGTCCAACCGTGCGAAGCCTGGCGGGTCACTAGTATTTTATATACATTTACAAAATACATATTACCTCAAATATATTTAGTTAAAATTTAGGTAGGTTCTGCTTCTCATTAGCCATGTCTGCAGTGCTGTATTGGAATGTAATAGGAGAGTTATATGATAAGGTTTTAGCTTGCCTCAAATACCTACTAAAATTCGCTATGAGCTCACAGATTATTTGGACCAAACAAGGTAGGTCCGTCATCTACGGGGTGTAACATGAATAAGTGATAAAACTTTAAGGATCGTAAGTATCACTGATACAGAATTCACTGTGAAAGCACACTAGCCAAGCGCCACATATGACAAACCACTAGAAACTTTCGCTGTAAGCGCCCCGACGACACATACGATCATTAAAGTTTTATCACTAAATTTTGTTATGCAGTGTATATTCATGAATCGTATTAAGTTAAACAAAAATTATTGTTCAATAAAGGGCTCAAATTTTTATGTTAAGACCGTATTATATATTTAATACGAATAAAAAAATATTTTGTAAAACACTATGATAAGCCTAATAATATATATTGCATGTTAACAAAACAATGACACAATAAATGTCAAGCCTGAGTGTACATAAGTGCCTGCTTTTAATCTTTAAAGTATTTGCAGCCAATTGGCGTCAAACTTACATGGTCTGTCCAGATTCCTCGTAAGTAGAAACATAAATTCCGAACATGCTCTCAGCGTACTGCCCAGTGTACTCAATCTTGACTATGTACGGCTGAAGGGTGTTCAACTGTACATTTGTTCTGATCGTCAAGAAATGAGTTTCGCTTTCGTCCAACGTCCAGCTGTCCAGTAAGTTGACAGCTTCGTTATTTTCCGTATGGATGAAGATACTGTTGATAGTCATTGCCATAGCGTGCAAGACGATCTGATTGGTATTCCTATTCGGGAGGATTCTGATGGACACGTCTCCGTAAAAGGACTGCACGTAGCCCGGGTCAATGAACAGCCTCACATCGTAGAAGGTAGGGAAGGACTCTCCAGGTAGTACGTATGCCTCGTCGCTTACACGAGGTTCCGGACTGATCAACGGACCCGCGAACCCAGAACCCACCAGCACTAGCGCCAGGAACCAAACACGCAGCGAATACATGTCTGTGGACGAGATTTTGTCTTTAATTTACTTTGTAATAGCTGTATTATATTTTATAGCTTCTTTATTACGATGTTATCTTTCTCGAATTCCATTATTTAAGAACCTACTGATATTCGCAAGGTGCGATGATACCACGATGATACGTAATGACGCAAAATTGATGAAGACGACTATTTTATTTAATATTTTATCAAAAATTAGCTTAACGCCTTAATCATTTACAAATTGATTGATAATGCGATTTTATCATTCTCAATTTAGGCTTACTTTATGGGACAATTAATTTAAATTATTAATAAAGGTGCTGATTAAAGATGATTGCTAGAGGCAAATAATTTTCATGTGAACCGGTATATTTATTTTGTTTCAAGCTTGATATGAATAAAATTAAACTGACTTCCAAAAAACGAGGAGGTTCTATGTTCGGTTGTATACATATAATTTTTTTTATTTTTCTTTTGTATGTTTAACGATTGCTCAGCCGTCTGTAAATTAGGTATGACTCGATGTAGGTATGACTCGATGTAGGTATGACTCGGCATGATTATGGGATCCAAGACATTGGAATAACTCTACTCTTTTTTATTTAAAGACGTAAGTCTTAAATTTATAAAGATACTTAAATAATTTTCTTACCTTAATACATGTGTTCTTAAGCGGCTTAACCTTCCGAAATGATAGTAGACATAATAATTACATATTATATCCATATTGATAACAATTAGGATTCCCAGAGAGAATTCAAAATGTCTTGTAACTACAGCTCTGAAATAAAATATAGTTATAATTAGATAAAAGTAATCCTATTATGAGAGGAAAGATATCAGGTGATTTGAATTCGGCTTATAAGGTCTACTTGTCAAAGTAATTCTTCTTAATATATTATATTATTCTGGTGTGCGTGCGTTTGTCACTGAACTCCTTGCATTCAAGAGGGCTTAAGGATAGTTCAATTTTTAAACATATTTCGGGGGCTAACGAGCAGACAGGTTACCTAATGGAAAACAACTGCCGTCGCCCATGGACGCTCGTGACATCCGGAGAGTCACTAGTGCGTTGCCAGCATTTACGAGGGAACAGAACAAAGCCGTTTTACGCCAGTTTTCTGTGATGCCGTGGTATCACTCCGGTCGAGTCGGCCCATTCGTAATTCAGAATTTGGTCTACTGGTAGATGTTGCACTGTAATGGTGACTAATGCCGATGATAGCTCGGACTTGATTCGCCAGATGGCGTATTATTAGTCCTGATAATAATAATTATCATTATCACCGGAGTGAGGCCGAGTCGGTTCTCTAATAATGTCGTATTATTTTGTAAGATGTTAATTTTTATGTTGCAACAGAACCCAACATCGTTTTTAAAAACGCTTATCGCATTGTTTACACTTATCAATGACATATTTATAATTTTTGATACCCGCGATAATATCGCGACTTAGTGGTTTTCAGATCACATACACTACATACATTTCAGAACACATACATAAATTGTCGGTTAAAACTTAAAGAAAATAATCAAAATAGATTTATTATTTTCTAAGGGCCTGTTTCCACAACCTTTTTGACAGATTGTTCATACAAAATCTGTCAAATAAAGTTAAATATGTCAAATAAATAGACTATTTGTAAGCGGTAAAACAGGTCCTTAGTCTCACTAAAATATAATGGCTTATAGTAGAATAATATTTATCAAAAATTTTATTCATCGAAATGTCAGGTTACACGCTACGTTGTAAAAGTTAATACATTTTCAAGAGGCGAATAAAGATCCGTGCAGATTTGACGTGAGCAAAGAGCGTATTAAGCCGCGCTCAATCCCACTTTAGTACTTCGAATGCTGCTGACGAATCCACAATTTCTGGAAATCATTTTCAGCGACCAGAAAATTATATTACGAAATGTATTCACGTAACGTACCGGGATTGAAATTGTGTTACAAATTACTAACGAAGCTATCCTTGTTTATGTTTGCTAATGAGTCTCTATGTTTTGTTAGTTCGTTATTTTGAACTTTCATTAGGTATTTGAATATCGTATTAAAAGTTTCACTTGAATATTTTAGTTCGTGCGCTAGCTGTGTAATTGTGTTACGGTCGTACAGTTATCATTTTGTTCCGTTCACAAGAAAAGTTTACGTTTCATTACTTTGTGTATATGGATTCCTTACTTGCATACAAATGTTTTAAATAGTAAAGTGTATTTGTTTGTTATTCCTTAACTTTCTATAACCAGGCGATCAATCAACTTGATTTTTAATATAGACTTAATTTAAAGTATGGAGAGTGAGTGACACAGGCTTTACTTTTAGAGCCTTCGCGGCTTAGTGGATAAGACCTTTGCTTTGCTCTCGAGAAGGTGCAGGTTCAATCGTGTGTAAGCGTGTACCAATGACACATTTTCTGATCTCAAGTACATAATACGGATGCTCGTCGTCGTGGAAGAGCCATGCTTTGGCATGAATGGGCCAACTCGAAAGGAGTAATACCACGGACTCACAGAAAACTGGTGTGAAACGGAGTTGTGCTGTGTTTCGTTTAGTGAGTGAGTTTACCGGTGCACTGTGGAAAATGGTAGAAAACGGCATATCAAAAATGTTTTTTCTCAATGTCGCCATTGCCAATTTTTTTTTATTTATTCTTATTTAAAGATTTAAACCAAGCTATTGTGAATGAATTTTATATAGCTATAATGAATTTATAGTCATACGGCCAACTTATTGTTCCTACAAATACCTATATAACGCCTATTCACTTTGTAACTTTCAAAGTGATATTAATGAATAATTTTATGAGAATAGATAAACAGATAAAAAAATTAACATTTCTAAGTATCTTATCTTTTGTGAATTATAAGACAGTTAAAACAGTCATAAGTTTTAATTAAAATTTATTTGAAAAACAAATCTTAATAAATAGCGGCCAAAAAGGGTCTTTTCCTGGTTTATCGAGACATTGACTGATACTCACGTCTCCCTACGTCTTGGATTTGATGTTGATTTGTAACCTAGTTATGTATAAAAGACATTTTTATAAAATTGCTATGAACTTTTGCGAACTCCGGAGTGAAAATGTGAGAATCGCTCAAAAAAGAAACTGTTATCTGTTGCAATTAAGTTAATTTTCCTAACCATATCGATGTTAATGATGTGTTTTGTATATTATTATGAATAATTGATTAATAATTAGGAGTATTTATCAGTTGGCACCCAATTGGAATTAAACGTGTGAATTTTTTTATCAACTAGATAGATGCACACCACCCTTAAATTTCAATTATTATATAAATTATTGATGTATTCTCTAATTTATTTCAAACATATATTGATAATTTAATGTATAAAGATATTAATTTGACTTTACATGATTTTGTAGCCTAATTAGAGGACTTTATATACTCATAACACCTGATGAAAGCAAATGATAAATGCTGTAAAATTTGGCAGGTGCGCTAAAGAAAATGATAGAAATTATGTGAGTAATTATTATGAATGGTATTATATGGTGATTGGTACATAGCGAAAGTGTTCTAAAGCATTTTGTAGTGATTACGTATTGTTTACTTTCAGAGGACGCAAGAATCCCGTAACAAAGATTATAAACTATTTCGCTTTAATCTAGCTAGAAAATGTTGCTGATCAGCTACTAATGAAGATGTGTTTCATACCCTTCTTTATGTTTCAAATCTCTGTATTACTAACATTAGAAAACTGTAATATGCAGGAGCATTTTACGTCAAGCGGGTAGCAAAAAAAATTTAAGGTTCTGGATTTCGTCCATAATTTGGTTAAGTGGGCATCTATAGGGCCTCGATTAATCACCATCATTATTTCTAATATTTTTTTAATATTTGTCAATTTATGTGACTTGTGAGTATTGATAAAATTTGCAGGAACAATTTTTTCAAGAATTATTATGAAGTTAATCAAATCGATTTAATAGTAATGATTATCTTAGAATATAAATCGTTTTTTTTTTTTCGAAATGGCCTAAAAAAAATTCCTGACGATTATTCAATATACTTTTTATTTTTAAAAATATATTATAAAATATTTTGTTTCATAAATTAGTAATAAATTACTTCTATACTACCTATTTTAATTCCGCCTTGTATTTTATTTATCTTCGTTTTAAGAAACTTTAAATTGTTACATATTATATACATTTTAATGAAGTTTTAATAGTTCGTAAAGAAATAAAATTGTTTTTATATCAATTTGTAAATAGACTTTGATTTTTAATATAGTATTTTAAAATAAATTAAACTAAACTACATCTTATTTGAAACCTTCTACTTTATACTTCTTTATATTTGTCCAAAATTTCACAGCTTCATCGTTAGAACTAAAAAGTTATGGGTGTTTAGGTCGAAACGCATCTCTATTTTCCAGTTTCCAGAAGTGGCCCAACTTTCCAATCCCCCTATCCCTATTCCCATTCCCTATTTCCTTAGAAATGTCGGCAACGCACTTGCAATTCTTCAGATGGCGCGATTGTCCACGATAGTAGCTTTCCATCTGGTAACCGGTTTTTTTTTAAATAACATTAAAAAAAACTTTTGATCTTGGAAAAATTTCTTATTTCCGAAGGAAGTTTACAAGACTTTAAAAAACCACACGAGTAAAGCCGCCGGCAAAAAATTAGTTCTTAGTAATGCCTAATTTTTAATTTGCCGTATTACGAGTACTTGCATTTTTAATGTGATCCCGAAAATCTTAAAATAACAAATATTTATATTTTTAAAGTGTAGTGATCAGAGAAGTCAATCAGAAAACTTAATTTATATTTCGTATAGCTTCTCAGAAGGAAAAACAGAATCCTGAGATCACTCATAAGCCTTCCCGGTGTCAGTTCCAGGAAATTGGACTATTGTGATAGTGATTGAGGCTACAGTGTGAGGGATACCGTGTAATTAAATACAACTCTATTATACAATAGCATATCATATTATATACAATTTTTGCAGCTATTATTCATCAGTAAATACCACTATAAAACCGACTTCCAAAGGAAAAAACTAAAATAGTACAAAAGAAACTAAAAGTATTAAATAAAAGAATTATTCAAGAATTAATACCACCTAATTCTGAATAAATAATTCTTAAATAAAAGCATTATTTAAGAATTATTTATTCAGAATTAAGTGAGGCATCAGCCTATTTCCGTACACAATGTTTTTTTTGCGAGAGTTCCAGTTGCCCCCCAAAGAGTTCTACAAAATTCTTTTCAGTTTATTTCGATCTGATCAGAATTGAAGTAGTAAGACTCGAGTAAACATTGATAAACAAATTCGATAGAAAAAATTTTAAAATTTTCGAAAAATATTTTTTTTTGCGAGAGTCCTGGTTGCCCCCTAAAGAGTTCTACAAAAATTTTTCTGAAAATCAATTTTTTTGCGAGAGTTCGAGTTGCCCCCCAAAGAGTTTTACAAACTATCTTCATAGTATTTCTTGATTCGACTTATTGATTTTTTGGTACCAGCTAACTAACTTCCCAATTGGTGAAAATCACAAATTGGGAAGTTAGCCCCCCATTATTTTAAAAAAGTTTTTGATATATAAAAATAACAGAACTATTTCTGAAAACACCAAAGAACTCCAGAACTATGTGGGGAGCGACAAGAACTCATTTCATTTAATTTCTTTTTCAATTTTGGGGGGGCAACTTCACATGCTCTACTTAGTCAATTATTTTTAGATATTGTATATATCATAATATTTTTTACATTACTGGTTTTGTATTTATGAAAAGAGTGAAAAATTAAAGTTAATTATATAAACATTATTGTTACAATTATTAAACACGTATGACTTCATTTTAAATATAAATATCTAGGCTTTAAACATTAAAATGAAACCAAAAAAGTAAAGTTTATCAACGAAACGATAGAGGTTTATCGTGAAAGTAAACGAGGAAAGTTTGAAGGACATTTTGGCTGATTATTTTGGGCTCTGATTTATACGATAGGATGTATGTACTTAATCAGCTGGCTGTGAAAAAGTAAGCCACTTTTTTATGTCCCAGACCCTAACATTTTTATTTTCACTACAGGCCGTGCTGTGGTCGAAATTCAACCGTAAATATTTAAATCCATCGTGTAGAGGAGCTATAAAAAATCAATTCTCAACTCAATTGCAGACTTCAATTTGGTATAAAAGTCTTTCTACCATAGCATTCAATTATATTTTAAAAAATCGTAGACTTCAACCATAAACAAAAGAACTACGTGTGTAATTATCGGACACGATACAGCATGTGATATGACAATGTCACAATATTGTAGCATACGTAGCATTTTATTATATATCTTTAAAACATGCAAGAATAAACCATATTTCAAAGCAATATTGGTATTCCACGCTCCTCCTCCATATCAACTATAAGTGGGAGAATTTCATGCGTATATGTAATACGTGTAAAAAAATGAGTTCAAAGTTTTCAACTCGAGTATTTGAATTTATATTTTCATTAGCTAAAAAAAATCGTACTTGAGCTAAGTCAGTAGTCAGTCATACCCAAATATAAATACAAAATTCGCTATGCAATACAAAATTCCATTTTCGAATTTCCTTAAAATCTCCTACGAATAATACAACTTGAAAGTCATAAAGCGAATTTGAAAACAACTTACCTCAATAGTGGAACTCGCATTTGCAGATTTCCAGCTTTTCCTAATTTTCAGAGTTTTCGATTTAATTCATTCGCTGATGTTTGTGTCTTTTTTCTTTTTCTGCAAGTCTCTGTGGGTCTCTCTGGTCTGGAAATCTAGATTCACGTAACTGAGTGCTTTTTTCAAATACGTCGTGTATTTCTTCAATTTAAAGCACATTATTTACTAGATTTTCGCCACTGCTCCAACGCCGTATAGATTAGCAATATGAGTGATTTTTTTAAACTTTAAGAACACTAAACACGTATATGTTTCTATAAAATTAAGTTTGAAATTCAGCAACACCTTGTGTGCTGAAGCAATGTGAAATAAAATATCTAACTAAATTAAAATTGTGCACTATCAAAAATCTTCATAATAGTTATGTAAAATTTAATTAAATTAAAACAATGCTAATTGTTTAATGTTCTTATTATGTCAGTAAAAACGTTTTTTTATTGTAATGAGCATAAACATGAATATATAATTATGTGAACATTGCTTAGCAATCGCGTGTTGGCAGCGACGGGCTGCTTAAATCACGCAAATTCATACTCTAATAATCTCACGCATAATAATATTGGGTTCACCTTTTATGAGGGACACTCAGGGGTAACCTTATGACTATTTGACTGGAACAATTTGATTACCTTGAACAAGTGGACCAGGCATATTTCTAAACGCAAATGTTTTCATACATAAAATTCCATCACAACATTTTTTGCTTTGTTGTTTTGGTAATTTTGATGAACATAACTTTTTTAAAATTAAAAATGTTTGAACGTTTATTAGACTAGAGGTTATTCGAACTAAATTACTTTTGTTATTAAAAACTAAATACTTTTTTATTAAAAACATATTAATGACAGAAAAATGTATTAAATAAATATATTTTTCGTTAAGCATAATATTTGTTGTTTTATAAATCCAAAATTTTATATTTCGTATGACAATAGCTGCAATGAACTTTTGTACCGCACGAATAAATGTGCAAGCGAATCATTATTTCTTTTCAATTCCATACAATGGCATTTCATGAAATGACATTGGCATTAAAGGTGAATCCACGGGCGCATCACGCTACGTAGCCTGTTGCGTAGAAGCTCTACGCCGTAGACCGCTACGCCGTAGCCCGTAGCAGTTATCTGGCGGTGGGCGACGTTTCCGCTCGTAGCGCTCTACAGCCTTTCACGCCGTGAAGCCTGCAAGCGTAAAATAATGGATTAACTTGGATTTAAAGTGATGTTGCGAACTGTTTTTAGTGGTGAACAAATATGAAATGATCAGGTGAGTTTTAAATATATTTAAAAAATTAACTTGAAAAATATTTTATTTGATATTAGATTATTTGAAAACTTTGTTTTGAAAAGATATTTACTTTATTGTGTTTTGTGCTGTTAAGTATTTCTACGACTTTTTTGTTCATAATAATTTGTTGCCAAAATTTAGAAATCACACTACTGCCGTATTAAAAGTATTTCTTCCTTGTCTACATTATTTTGATTTAACATATAATATAAAAGCTTTTTAATATTTATATGCATATTTGTTGAGCACTTTTAACTTATTCAATTGATTTTGAATCGTATCCAGTTTTTTTCGCGTACAGTTAATTAATTTTTCATGATACGTGATAGACCTATGGTTAAAAAGTCTACTTTTTCAAACAAATTTCTACTCATTTACTCAGTATTTAATGTATTGAATTTTGTAACTTCATAATTTTGGTTCTCTTTTCTTATAAATGTACAAAGATATACTTGTCGATCGGTCGCGTCTTAAGTACTAAATATATTTTAATCAATTTAAATTAAATTAATTTATTATAAACGTAAACTAAAATCTATGTCTTCTTCTCTTTTAAATAATAAGCAGATGTTATGACACTGTTTCTGTTAATTTATAAAATAAAGACTTTAAAGACCGTTGTTAGAACAGAAGCAAACAGTTTTTGTCTTGTGAACAAGATGCCTTTTTTTTAAGTTGAACAATTCAAACTTTTATCACACTTTTACTCTCTATAAGTTTTAACTGAGTTTAAAAGATTTTTTTTCTATATAACACAAGTTAAACTAATTTGATCATTTTAATCAAATTATCTTTTGTAAGGTATATTCTTACAAATAATACATTTTTAATAATATATATACAAAAAGCTGAGGAGACAATAGAACCATAAAATTATATTCATCTTCATCAAGACTTATTTGACTTTTGAATTACGAAATAATGTTAATCGAATAATATAATTATTACGCACATTGTCTCATGTAATAGCGAAAACCTCATAGTAGACATACCTTTTTTGGAGATCTTTTTCCGAATTGAAACTTGACAAAAAAATAAAATAAAATTAATTAAAAAAATCCTAAAAAAAACTAAAGAAATAAAAACTTTTTAAAGCTAAATGATGATTGGTATGTAGGTTTTAAATTAAAATTTTAAATATTAAAAATTTCCACTGGAGATTAAAGTTTTTGCACTTTCCACTGAATAAATTAAAACGCAATTATTCATCAAATATCAAACGGAAGCGAGACCATTTAAAAAACAATTTTATGCAACTTTACCTTGAGTAAAAATAATAAAACATATATTTATTTAAAACACAATAACGTGTAATTTCATTTATACTCTGCTCTATTTTCAAAAATACTTCTACATTGTGCTCTTTGAAATAAAATCTATACGTAATAAAATTCTAAAAGAGTATCTAATATCTGTATTATGTTGTAACTGAAATGATTTTGATAAAGCTAACAAAATAGATACTTGGATCCCGGTATTTGACAGTTTAGAATGTGGCTTCCTCTAAATTAATACATGTGCAGCTTATTTGCAAATAGCATTTTCTGAACAATTAACAGTATTATTAAAAAGATTAAATGAGAAAAAAAACCTACGGCTTAAAATTTGTAACAAACTGAGGCAGCAGCTTAAAATAAGTTTCTGAAAAGGTCCGGGTTTAATGCTACTAATTATCTCAAGTGGTTAAACGGATTTTCGTTCATTAACCCAAATAACCCCTACTATATCAAGTAAAAGAGAGACTTTTCCCTCATTTTTCCTAAAGAAGGGTTGGAATTCGCAATGTATTAACTGGGGATATGGAGGTCCGATCAACTTATCTTTCTTCTCACGCTCTCCTTTCTAGAGGCAATTCGGTCACCGCTGGCAATTTGATACGTGTCGATCTTCCGAATAAAAATGTAAATATTTGCTTTTTTGTACAGATTAACATAAGTGTAAATTGTCTTTTTATAAGTTGTCTATGATTTTTCTTGACCAGCTATTGTCTATGAGTGTAGATGTCTTTTTATAAGTTGTCTTAGATTTTTCTTGATCCGCTATTGTCTATGTGTTGAAAGTTCAGGCACTGCTATTAAAGGTTGTTTTATACGGTTTCATGCGAGTACATATTTAGTAATACTATTAATAACAATGCGGCATCCTAGAAGATTTAATCTTAACTACTTTAGCTTTTAGCGATATTCTGAATCGAAGTTTTATATGAACTTTTACTCTCAAATACTTTGGTATCTCATTCTCGTAAAGTGTATAATATATTCCCTATTCCCTCATAAAGGCCGGCAATGCACTTGCGACTCTTCAGATATCACGGGTGTCCATGGACAACGGCAGTTGCTTTCCATCAGGTCACGTCTGCTCGCTCGCCCCCTAGATATCATTAAAAAAATTATGCGATACTATGCTGATCTTACACGACACGGGCGCGACACTGCAATTTCTATAAAACTGATATTGATGACGACATGAATAATAATTTTTATATTTTTTCTTCTATAGGAGAGCAGCATCGGAGCCGCACTATTGCGGTTTTACCTTAAATCTTGAGTGGATCACGAATTTCAAAGGAGTAATTTCCATCCCTCTGCTTCTAGTAAAGCAGATGTTAAAATTTAATGGAAACAAGCGTTTATTGCTGATTGCGAGCTGTGAGGTGCAAAGAGCTCTAGAACTAGTGCATTTAAAAACACGAATAGCTGCGACTGCATACTGTGTTAAAATGTTTACTTTGTTCGGAACACTAACAATCAATACTGTAGCGAACCTTTGTTTGAAAATAATCGAAGCATTTCTTTATCTTTTTTATCCTTTTCTAGCACTGCAAATAAAGACAGCTAAAAAGGAAAACTATAAAAAATTATTTTATTTATATATGACAGTATACGTCCTTAAATTATTAATATCTAAGTACTTAACGGACTTATGTTTCGGGTACCAGACAACGATAATATAATATTCAATAATTTATTTACAAATATTATACAAATTAATATTATAAATGTGAAAGTGCGTCTGCCTGTCTGATACCTCTTCGTGCCTAAACCGCTGAACCTATTTCCCTGAAATTCGATATGAACATATCTAGTATGTAATATTTGAGATATTGTAATATTTAATATTTAAGTAATGTATTTAATATTATATATTGTATTTTTTTAATACATAATGTATTCAAAACACAGCCAAGACCCACTAAGAAACTGTTTGTTCCGTCGGCGGGATTCAAATTCGTAATTACCGGCTTGAGCTACAAAGACGCTTACTAACTGAGCCACGGAAATCGTCAATAAAAATAATATCTCATTGAACCTAAGTACTAATTTAAAAAAGTCAATATCGTAAGTACATTAAAAAATGTTATCGATAAGAGCCTACTCGCTTAGTCACTACACGCAAGCTTAGCAATTAACATACTTGCGACAAGGTATAGCCGCTGTGTCATGGGAAATAATTAATCATTTTACTTCTAACATGCTCTTGATCTCCTCTAAGTTGATACAAGGATCCAATTTGTCATCACAATATCATCATCATAAGTGTGAGGGCAAACCAGCTTCATTTTGGTAAATGAATACCATGTATTTTGCACCTTTCATTATCATCATATTGTATTAGTATTAAATGTATGAAGAGAATAAGCATTCTTGATTCCTGAGAGTAATATAATAATTTTACATGAAACATGAAATTATTTGTCTAAGATCTGACACGAAGGCCCATTTTTTTACTAAGGATGTGTTTGTTTTTATGTTAATCTTTTCTTATCTATCAATTAATTTGTTAAAAGCTTCCGTACACCAAACACAGATTCTGCAAGGAGAAGGATGAGACACCTTTCCACCTTCTTGACGGTCCTGCTCTACTATAGAGCAGGAACAGACATTTTGGGCGCTACGAATGCTCCACAGAGGAAATTCGTAGAACCAACCCCAATCACATCGTTCAATTTATGAGCAGCATTGAGTTGGCGACGGTGCTCTAATGCGAGTCAAAAAACCTTTAAGAGTTCTCGCAGTGACGCCAGGGCCACAAAGGCAAAGATTGTCACGGAAAAGATTTTTTTTTTTTTTTGCATTTAGATATATTTGAGATAAAGGTAATATTCATTTACGTTTTATAGTAATACCTGTAATACAAAAACGAATCGCTTATTGCCATGTGCTAATCTAAAGAACGGCAGAAAGGAGTTTGCGCATTATCTTTTTAATGTTTCTAATTTTTAAATGGCCAATTTCTAAGGAATAGAAATTTTAATGTCCAATTCCTAAGAAATAGGAATTTTTAATGTCCAGTTTTTATTTCCGATCGCGATTTTGCACATCGTAAATTGTAGTTGTTAAAGTGCGCTATAAAACTCTTAATTGGCATTGGAAGTTCTGAGGATAATGATTTCGCTTAGCAGCAGTATAATGTTACGTGTCGAGAAACAGAGTTACATTAAGTAATGCCACTTTAGCTTGTGTTTGAATAGAGAATGTACTTTTTAGAGTATTCAGCTACATATACACTGAAATATATCGGCTACAATCTACATATTATAGTAATATTCGGCTACACATTATAATAATAGTATTCAATACGCTAATTAGTAACGACCACACTCAGAAACTTAAAGTAAGTGAAATTTTGGAAAAAATGCACGAGGCTTTTAATCGAAGTTGAACAAATGACACGTCAGAACATCGAGCGTAAAGTCTGGTTTACACGTATTAACTAGATAGTAGGACTTGTAACCTTTTTACAGCAATTAGGATTTATTAACTGCATTACTTTAATTACATTAATTATTAACTAGTTTACACATATTAAGTAGATAAGTAGCTAACTAAATTTTAAGTTAATAATTGCATGCAAACACAAAATTTTCTAGCGAGTTGCTAGTTAAATGACTTAAAATTAAGTTAAAATTTAGTTAGCTACTTATCTACTTAATATGTGTAAACCAGTTAATAATTAATGTAATTAAAGTAATGCAGTTAATAAATCCTAATTGCTGTAAAAAGGTTACAAGTATTATATTACTATATATATACTACAAACAATAGAATAACAGGACTTACAGATTAACATGAAATCAATTTCTAGCACGTGTGTGTGGTTTTTTCCTCCCCGAAGGCTTTAGCATGGAGACGGACAGATAGGCATCGAAATTTCAAGGTCACGTTCCCACCCTTTTGGATAAATAACTGTAAAAGTAATACACAATATGATTTTCACATATTTTTCTCATTTTTGAAAAAGTTAAGGTTAATAAAAGGGGACCTGCTCTTTTATATAAAATCGGCCAGGAACATCAAATACAACTTCCCTAACTTAGTAAGAAAGTAGGTGCTCGAAAAAGTTTCATTAAGTTAACGAAGTATTCTGCCTGTATAAATGTCAACTAATTAAATAAATGTGAAATTTAAGTTGGATTTTTTTAAGAGCCTATGCTGTCCCACTGGTGGACAAGGCCTCCCCCCCAAAGTTTTACACTTCTCTCGATTTAGCGCAACCGTAGGCCAGCCAGGCAGCTTAGATTAGATTGTAATAATTATGAATTCTCGAAAATTCATGTAAACGTAGCCTAAGAAAACTGAAACATATACCTAATTATTTAGAAAGTTGTTAAAAATAATCAAATTAGCTGGACAAATAAGTTCCGTATAAAGTATAACACTCATCCAGTCATTAGCATTAAAAGTAATTTCGTATAACTATTAATTTAAGAAGTGACTGTTCTGCCACCAACCATATGAATAATATATCATTATTTGTCCAGTTACTGGAAGAATGGACGCAGCCTTAAGTTAATTTGATTTTTCAAAGTTTCCTAAAAGATTTCTCGTAGGTTTATAAATAAGAATATTCAACAAAAGAAATTAAACTAAATATTTTAAGATCTTTTTTAGGTTTTATAATTTGATAGCGGTGAAATTACAGGTAACATTTTTTTTGGAATCGGTTCGATAACTTAAAAGATTACCCGACTCAAACACAAAAAATACACAAACGCTTAAATGTTTATAATATTAGTATTGATTTGGATAAGAAATTTTATTAACATGATGAATTTCCCCAAGTCTCTTGTCAACTACACACTATAATTTATTTTTGTATCAAGACACTTAGCATAATAGGGTATATTATGCGTATAAAAAAAAGATTGTTGAATGCAAATTATTATTATAGTGGGCAAAAAATATACAGAATGACAAAAAAACTTATAATTATGTTGAGAAACGAGTAATATGTTAGCGAATTGAGTTTTCCATCCATCTTTTTCTCTCAAAACGTAATTTAGTACGAAATTTGTATGCAGCTCATAGATTTGTTAATATCGGATTTCTCTTTCTAACTAACTACTTTAGAGGCTTATAACTTTGTCATTTTTAATTTTATCAAAAAATTAATTGGACTACGTCGTTTTTATTTAAAACAATAATTAAAAATCATGCACATTCACTATTAGATCGATAAGCAAATTGATAAGATTTTTTTTATCAAAAATATGTAGACAAATTCCAAAGTGTGCGAAATGCAAAACTCATAGTACTCAAGGCCACTAATTATACACAAGATAAATGTTCTGGTCAGATTCTTATTGAGATTTTTAAAATTTAACAAAATAGGTTGTTGAGCTTAAATCTATCCGAACAAAACGAGCCTAACGTGGCGAAGAAATCGAATTTTAGAATATGAATCTTGAAGTACTTAGCACGGGCCCAGACTGACGTGGTGTGAAGCGTCCATAGATATTATTATTATTAATTGATGATGTATAAATGCTTACACATAGGCCAGCGGGGTAAATTTAACCTTTATTAAGTATATTAAAACGTTAAGCACATTAGCCAACTTCCCTAATCCCTTATCCCTATTCCCATTCCCTTTTAATTATTGCCATCATAGAGGCCAACAATGCACTTGCGACTCTTCGGATGTCGCGAGTGTCCATCCAGGCGACGACAGTTGCTTTACATCAGGTAACCTGTCTGCTCACTTGCCCCCTAAATATAATTTTAAAAAACTACGATGATTGTTTGCGCGTCTCGTGCAAAAACACCCACGTTGGCTTCCTAGCGCGTAGGCTTGGCTATTCTGCCTTCAAAGTATTTTGCCTTCGAATAATCCCTAGAACAGAGGGTAAGCCAAGACCTAAACGTTTTCGTTTCTCTGTAGAATCATCAAATCAAATGTAGGGAAATGACATAAGGTGTTACGAACGCATATTTCATTTCCATACATATTGCTTGGCGATTCTACAAAGAAACGAAAACGTTTACGCCTAACCCACCAGGCTATTACTTCTGTCCGGACAGTTGTCCAAACACTAATGGGGTTCTCGTATTCTGTTCTCTGGACTCAACCTATTGATTGCATGCATTTGATCTGAATCTTGTGTGGGTGTGTTGTTGTATCATTTATTGTCGGGTTTGCTAAAGATATTCTTCCAACAACTAAATATAATTTTATAATAATTAATGCATGTCATAGTATCTTTTCTAGGATATGTATGGACACTGTGTGCTACAGTCCAACTCTCACTTGACTGATTTTATTATATTATTACAGCCTAGCTGTTTCCCGTGACTCCATCCACTACCAGTCAAAAAAATTAAGATAGTTTGTCCTAGAACACATGGCGTGTAAGCTGGCCGACTTCTAAATTATGAAGATTATGTACAGAAATAGGTTGAGGTTCAACCGTATTCTGAAAAAGAAAATTATTGTATAAATGTTATTTAATACTTTTTAGTTTGTTTTTAATTATTTTTATTTTTAATCTTCAAATCGGTTTTATATAATAGATTATTGAACTATAAACATAATTCAGTATTTTGTAATAAATTGTCAAGTAGGTCTTCGTATTTTTTCATCACCTAGGCTTGGGTAAGCCTAGATAATGAAAAAATATTAATTGTTGCCATCATTGATACGGAACTTAAAAATAGGACGTTTGGGTTCGGATACCTAATAAGGTTGTCATTACATTGTGTTTACGCGGACAAAGTTACGGACAGCAGCTACAATATTTATAACTGTAGTCTCAAATAAATTGTTTAACTATAAAACGGCAACAAAGTTTAATAAATTAGTAAACTTTCATATATTTTCCAACAGTTTCAATACTATAATACGGAGAGAGATGTAACATACTGGGCTTTATGACAATACGTACGATTTAACGTTGAACGTCTCTACAAAGCGGTAATGTTTTCCGGTGTGAAACATTCTCACTATCTCTATCCTGTGTTATATTCTTGGCATATTTATACTTCTTTCCGAATCTTATCTTCAAAAAACTAAATAGATTTGTTCAGTAAGAGACAATGTCTCTTAAATATTATTGCGTTAACGAGTTTTAACTTTTACCTATGAAATATTTACACTGAATATTAATGAGTTTTAGTGCCTACCAGAACATATGCTTACAACAACAGTAACTAAACATTTGCCAAGTCAAAATAAGATAACTACTACTAGTTTAGCATGATCTAAACTAATAACCTAACTAAATAACATAATTTGGATCTGAGTTTCAGAGCTAGCTAGCTATCTCTGGACCTAAGGAGTAAACCTAGAAATTATGTGTGCCCTGGCTAGTCAGCTTTTGTACCTTTGTGTTGTATTTCAACCTTTTAATCATACGTCAGTAATTTACAGTAAACGGCCAACTTCCCCGCCAAATTCAAAATAAGCCGCCATTTTGGGGCGCCAGTAATGGCTAACATTATGTTGTTTAGTGACGCAACATGCAGATGGTCCCCAACAAACATTGCCGTTTTGTAATTATATTTATTCATATATTTTAATAGCATTTACCAGCAGCTTTTTTTCAAGTAGAAATAATTTCTCGGGATCTTTCTATTCTAATAAAAATAAATATCTGAACTATAATACGGATGCTCATTGCCGTGGGAGAGCCATGCTTTAGAACCAATGGGCGGGCTTGACCGGAGTGATACCACGGCCACACAGAAAACTGACGTGAAACGGCGTTGCGCTGTGTTTCGTTCAGTGAGTGACTTTACCGGTGGCCCAACTTCCCTAATCCCCCTATCCCTATTCCCATTCCCTAT
>JAOTAV010008346.1:0-28519 GCA_026546445.1 Cyclargus thomasi | reverse complement strand
GTTGATTTTTAATCCATTTTTTAATTAAAAGTGCTTAAAATTTTCATTGTAAAAAAAAATGTTGTTAAAATCAAAATTTTTAAAAATCGTTTGGGGGATCATTTTTCCATCATAAGTACTTACAAAAAATATATATATATTAAATTTTTATGATCAAGTGGTAAATGGGGGGTCCACTTGACGTGATCTAACTCATTAGTTAGTAGATTCAATGAATTGTTTTGTAATTATGTCTCAAGTAAAGCTTATATAATTATTAATAATATAAATTCTCCTTTCAGGACTGGGAAGTGTTGAAAGGCATTCCAGTAGATTTTCATATGGCAGGGACTCTGACCCAGCACCTGCGCTACAGAAGCCGACTATCAGAGTTAAGGATGTTGTGAAAGTATGTATACTTTTAAACAACATGTATAATTATTTAGTCATTTATAAAATACAAAAAGATTGAACTATTTAAAACATTATGGATACCTCTGAAACTTCATAGTAGCTAGATTATTCTAATGTGCATAAAGAGGTGTGTTGAGAAAAACTTCAGTTTTTATAATTTCTTGTTCTGACTTCCGATACATTTTTTCACTACAGCAAATAAAAAGGAAAAAGGAAAGTTTTTAGTACTGTACTATTCATTCATTACCCCTTATAAAAATATTTAAGCAATGTTTAACTAATCAAAGTTCCCCTTACCTTTTTGGAATATTGAAAATGTCACACGACAGAAAGGGACAGCAAACCTTGTTTAGTTAAACATTGCTTAAATATTTTTATGAGTGAGGGGGTTAATATTGTTTATAGTTTAGTGACAAGCACATATGCAGGCATTAAGATATGTACTTTCTTATTCCAGATTGATAAGGAGTTAGAAGACCAAAAAATAAAAGCGGCATTTGGTGAGACAGGATATGATGAAGAAGCGGAGGACTTCAAGCATGCGCTGGACGTGGAAGCACCTGTCAAATTACCCATGGACGATGGTGGTAAGTTATTAAGACCTGTAGAAAGAAAGAAATTAACTTTGTTTAGTAAAATGGATAAACATTAATATTAATTTTAAAAAATATCAGTATAAGTCTGACCAATTTGGTGCCTACTCAGCATGATTAAATATTGTCTATATTTTACAGTACAGATAGTTGAATAACTCAGATGAGCGCGCGGCACTTTGTGTGGGAAAATGTTGTTTATTCGGACGGCGCCTTACGCGTCACTGCCACATTCATAAAAGTTATGTGCAACGCACAACTCAGTTGAACTATCTTTACTGTAAAATATAATATGGTAGAGATGTGACTTGGTAGTTATTAGCTTATGTGAGTTTCTTATGTGATTTTTGGATTGGATATGTTTAATACAGTTAAACCAATTATTATTGGCCAAACCTCCCCCACCCCCCTTAAAAAAAGTGCCAACAAATAATGTAAAATAACCAAATATGGTTTGTGTCGGGTAAGAGATGCAATAAAACTGTTTTTGTTTTTTGCGACATTATATGGATAGCTATGTATAAGTAATATTTTAACCTATTTATGTTCTAATATTACTATATATTAATAAAGTAATATTTTAACATAAATCAGGGATATTACTACTGACCCAATTTCTTATAGGGTGGGCTATACAGAAGGCGGCAAGAGCCAAACAGGCAGTAGTTGTGAAGGAGGAGCCGCAGGATGGAGCTAGTAAGATAATGTTATACCCTGCATTGTCAAAATGTCGGGCGGATCAGTTCGTTTCAGCTACTGACGATGCTAAAGCAGCTTTTTAGCAGCCAGCGACAATATTGCTTTTTTTTGTACAATCAGAGGAGAAATAGAGCTAGATTGCGGGTCTGAGCTTGGCGCGTTATGTCAAACAAGTCACATGTAATTGACACATTCCGACCAAATAACGTAGTTCCGTCAACTGGCTCTGTATCAATTTCCTTCTTGGTACACTGAAACCAGGTTAAGAGCACACTGATTATATGTGATGTAGATCATACTAATATTATAAATGAGAAAAATTGTAATTAATTACTTCAAGGGTTTAATACGTAACAAACAGACAATGTCGCATTAATAAAAAGGGTGGATGTTGAGTATTTTATTAGTTAAAGTCACTGTAAAAAAACAATTAAACAATGCATTTTTACTATCTTAACCTGGTTTGGTTGTTTCTTGAGAAAAAAGACTATTAACATTATTGTTAATTTCATTTTAATATTACAGCTATATCATAATTCTGGGGTACATATTATGCTTTTCATTATACAAACTTATAAACTTGTTTCTAAATTGTTTTTATATTTTAGGTCCGATGTTAGATGTAAAGCCTCTAATAGATATGAAGGAAGTGTTTGAGGACACAAACGTTGTGAATTTACTGAAGAGTGACCAACCCTCGTTGATACTGTTACAGGTAATATAATTTGGGTGTAAACGAGCAGAAACACCAGATGGAAAGCAACCACCGTCGCCCATGGACGCTTATAACATTCGAAAAGTTGCAGGTGCGTTGCCAGCCTTTTTTGATAAAGAAATATAATACGGGAATAGAGAACGAGAAAATGAAATGAATGAAATATAGGGAAATTGGGCCTCCGCTAAACTCACTCACTGGACGAAATAGAGCGCAACGCCGTTTCACACCAGTTTTCTGGCAAAGCCGGTCAATTCGTCTCGAAGCATGGCTCTCCTAGGGAGCATAAAAATATATAATTGTACTATCAAAAAAGAGCTATATATCGCAAGATTTTTGAAATACTGTGACATTAGTTTTTGCAAAGTATTCTGTGACTGTCAGAGATTTTTTAAATAAAATTTTACGGTTCTGTATACATGTGGATGCTTAATTCGTTTAATTCATTACAGAAAACACATCTTAACTCATAGATATCGTTAGTAGTACAATGATATGATACTTAATTTTATTTTTAAACACTTCTACCCAAATTACTATGCTAAAGCCCAAACTTATTTATAGCTCTTATAGTTTTTCCTTAAAATGTACCACAAACATGTACTGGGAGTGGAAATCTAGCTGATGCTCGCAACTCTGTTGTGCCAAATTCATTTTTCATTAAAATCGGTCCGGTGGTTTTGGCGTGAAAGCGTAACATCATACCGACTGAGTTACTTTCGTATTTAGCACAAATAGTTCAACTCAGTTGTGCGCACGGCCCTATGTGTGCGGGCGCTTGTAAATATGTACACTACTTTCATCTTGTGGCGGTCATGTGGCAGGAGCCGTCCGAGTAAACAACGTTCACTCACACATAGAGCCGCGCGCACAACAGAGTTGAACTAACTGTAGTGAGTAAATAGCTGGCAGACAGTCTGCCGGGTCGCGGCGGGGCGGCGGAGGAGCCCCGGCGGAAGGACCAGCCGTCCACGTCCACAGACACAGAGGAGAAACCGGTATGTAACTGTAGGCATAGCATAAGCATCGTACAAATACGAAAGAATAGTCATATTAACCATCACAAAATGTTACATATATGTGGCGTAATAATATATTTTTTTAATGTTTTAAATTGTATATTAAAATGTGGTGATAAATAAAAGTCCTTCCCCACATATCTATCAATACTTAAAATCACTTTTCTGTGGAAAATTGTAACAACTTCCCACAAAAAAATGAATTTTATTTTTATGATAAGGGTGATTGGTCCCGACCGTCTAGAACGTGTTTTACTGTGACCCAGGTGGACAACCGGTGTCGTCTGTCGGAGCTGGAGGAGGGCCGCATCGGCAGCCTGAGAGTCCACCGCTCCGGCCGCGTCACGCTCAAACTCGGCGACACCTTGTTCGAGGTAAATACTATAGGAGAAGTTGATTTATAGGCTGGTTGTTTGGTTGACAGTTGGTGCGTCAACTACGCCTAAACTACGGATCGGATGTTGATGGCACTTGGTTTATAGGTACTTAAAATATAGTATATTTTTTATTTCGATCATAAATTTCTATGAAGGCAGTATCGGCGTTAGATAGGGAGTGACGCCGAAGAATGAGCCGCTGACCCTGGTTGGTGCAACAGGCCCTAATAGTTTTTAATCATCAGGTGTGCTCGGGAACGAAGGCATCGTTTTACCAGGAGGTGGTATCAGTGGGTGTTGACGAGACCTCGCGCTCCGCCAGCCTGGTCTCCCTGGGTCCGCTGCAACACAAACTCAACGTGACCCCGCATTGGGAGTCCATGTTTCAGGACATGGCCGTGTAGTCAGAATACTGTTTTTGTATTAATTGTACAGTTTATGTAATAAAACAAATTTGTTAAGCTCTGGTGCTTTCATTTTCAAGTGTTGTCCATCAAGTGAGAGCTAAGCAAAAAAGAGTAAAGCTGGCATTATGAGTTTTTAACGCAACTCTGGTCTCCACTTAAAATCGTTTTAACATTTTAAAAGCAAGCGCCCTCGTATAGAACGCCTTATTTTTTGCCAAGTTGTATTTTTTGGCAGTTATGTTATGGCTTATGAGTTATGGCAAACTTGCAAGTAAATATCAATTATCATTCACAAATAAAGGGTATATATACTATGAATTATGATATCATTTTTTGGGGAAGAAGAAGGCGGCAATTTAAATTTGTGTTGGATGTTTTTTTTTATTAGTAATACCTTTTATTTATGGTGACTAGAACTTTTTGTGTTTACCTTTTCCTCAAAATTCGTTATTTAATGTCACATATCAGAAGCTGTTTTCTGTTGAGCAAACTACACTTGTGTACAAATTTAAACCGCAAATATGATAAAAATGATTGCTCTCAACGAGGACGATTTGGGCCAAGAAAATAAAATTAAAATGTCTAAGGAGGCGCTCGAGCAAATCGCCACTGAACAGTATGGAAAAGCACTCGATCTTCATAGTAAAGGTAACATAGAAGATGCCATCCAAATTTATAAAGATTTATTAGACACTGAGCTCCTCCACAACGTCAAGAAGCCCAAGAGCAAATCTTCGTCGCAGTTTTTTTCTCTGAAGTACCTTTCTTATAAAAACCTCGCAGCATCATTGAGCCACCTAGGTAAGCTAGATGAGGCTATACAAGCCTACAGAGTAGCTTCTGAGCTTGATAATTCTGATGTTTTCCTTTGGTACCAATTTGGGCAGGTGTGTATGCAGGCCAAACACTTTGAAATGGCTCTTTACGCCTTTGAAGGAGGTGTAGAATGTAATCCTCGACACTGGCCATGCCTGGACCATTCCATTACCTTGCTATTAGCCTTAGACTGTCCTGAACAGTGCATAGTCACAATACACCATGCTCTTAAACTAGACCCTGGCTACTTGCGAGGTTTGGTGTATAGGAGACACATCTATTCAGTCTATAAATGTATGAGAGAGTACATAGAGTATGTTGACCCCATTTATAAGTGGAGAGGGGAAATCGATGTGCCTGTAGATGAGGAGAAAGCTAAATTATTATTAAAGGAAGCTGAAACTATTTATAACACCCATGTAGAGCAGCTGAAGAGTGAGAAGCTTGTGTACTCATTGCCAAATCTGACACTGAGTAAGCCAATATCAAGGCTAACTTGGGAGTCTGTCGGAGACTCCTTGGTTCATATGCATCACTACATCACTGAAAATTGTCTCAGTCATGCTTGCTTAATAGATATTCCAATAAAAGACTCTTATAGTAAAATGGAAGAATGTGCAGCCGCTGTAATAGATAGGAAAGTGGGACACAAAGCTAAAGTGTCTTCCGAGGGTAAGGCTAAAAGGGCAAATAGGACATGCAATAAGGAAACAAACTTTTTAAAACAGTGGCAATGGTATACAAACACTTTATCCACTCAGGACCAAACAATGGTTCTGAGGAATCATAAAATTTACAATACTTTGAGAGTTCTATGTAAAAAATTACCATTTAATTTTAATACTACTAAAATATCTGAACTAGTTTGCCCCATCATGTCAGAAGATTATTTTTGTACAGAATATGAAGAAAATGATGTTAAGGAGTATATAATAAAACATACAAACAATAGGAAGGATATTATAGGCTTACTTAAAGACTACCTAACTATATTGACCAGCAAGTGGAAAAATGTATGGTCCAGTGGCTTAGCTAAGATATTCATTGAAGCTAACACATGCTATAATACCCATATAGACATACCAGCATTTGTGAATGATAATAACGAAGATCTACTTTTTTATATCAGAGTGAATTTGTTAGCAGAAGAATTAGCGGTAAAAGAAAAGATAGGGGAATCCACCAAACAAGCACACAAGCTTAATATTATTGACCCAATAGAATTAATACTCGCTCACAATCCACAATTGTTTTCAAGCAAAAATGTGAATATTATACTTAGAAGCCACAGATTAAAAATCCTTGTTCACATCCTAAATGGTAGCAGGGATTTAGCTATTGAATGTCTATATCAGTTATTTTCTGAGATGCATGAAGATTAAATACTAAAAAAAAATATTATTGTAAGAGTATATTATGATTAGAATAATTATTGTAAAGGTGCAAGAAATATAATTATTAAATTGACGGTTAAGGACCACATACTGCTAGCTACTTTGTTTCGATTATTGGTTTTTTGTTTAGGTCTACTAACAAAATATTGTTCTTCTCGTTATTTCTAAAAAAAAAAGTGGTGACCATATAAAGTGTAGTAATTTATAAGAATATTGTGTGTATAAATAATCCATAACTATAATATTAAATTTAAATTAAGTTTTTTCATCTACTGTACAATTGAGATTTTCTAGATAGCAGTATTTGGTTCTTAACCATCGATATAGTCTTGTTGTTTTTTTTGAAAATTTTATATTATATAATGTTTGCAGAAGTATGGTTTACAGTTTGTATTCAGAAAAAAAAATTATTAGTAACTATTTAATATGCATCAATGTTCCAACTTATTTACAATACATTTTACAACTTAAATTTAATCTTCTAAGCACTCTGGGCAATTTTTTCTTCCTTTTTATGTTCTATTGGTGTGTCTCTACCGGGGTACATATTTCCTTTTAAGTCAATGGCATAATTGTAGTCAGTTGGGTTCGCTAGGGCTCTGTCTATGGCTTCCTCTAGGTTTTCTGGTGTGATATAAGTACTGCTCAATTCCTGAAAATTAGTTTTTAATGAGCTCAGTATCTATTTTGGTAATCTTTTAGTGCATTTAGAGATTATATTTGCCAAAAAAGATTATAATTGTACCAAATGGTTGACTAAAAATAATTGTAAAAACACTAATTTTGTAGAGCATTATCTCTGCAACACATAAGATTTGACGTTTTGTATGTCTTTTTCCATATGCGAGTGTGGTCACGTCCAGTTAAAAATATATACATGTAAAACCCTTAATTTTACTCAATTGTAATAAAAAAATACTGTACTATGCCATCCTTAGGAAAAAGATACCATGATACAATAGATTCTAAACCCTAACCCGAGATTTATAGACCTGACCTGAGATTTTATACAAAGAGTAAAAAGAATTATAAAAAGAACCAAATCATAAATATTGTAAAAACTCCTAGTAGGTACCATAATGTTTTGTGCGACAGAGATAATGTTCTATGAAGCCGAAATTAGCTGATTGTCTCTTTTGCAAAGGTTGATGTGCAATGTTTATTGTCGCATACTGTACTGTATAAACAGAACAAAATTAAAGTCAAACATTTATGGCATTATTAACGACATAAATTGAAACCTGTGGCTACCTTTTCCCGCCTTATTTCTTCGGACGCTTTAGCGATTTCTTCCCGCAATTTTCTGTCCTTTTCCTCCATGCGTGCTAGAGCATACTCTTCCATGGCCGCTAGCTCTTCTTTCCTCCGGACTTCCCGATCGTCAGCCACCTGCTGGTTCCACTGCTCATTGAGCTGCACGCAGCGCTCCCACTCCTCAGCCTCGAGCCGCTGGGACAACTCCGAACTAGCGCTGTCTCGTGATGATTTCTCCATGATCATGTCATCATGATAAAACCTTCGTATAGCCCTCATTTGTGTCTTATAGTTGTTGTTGATACGCATCAGTTCTAAACGTTCCTCCTCCGATACGGAGGGACGTTTCGGAATCCGAAATATTTTGCTCTTCGCTACGGGCAGCCATCGGGGTTTTCGATGTGCTTCCGCACATTGTACGAGCACAGGCCAAGCACGTTTTAGTAAAGAATTGTTAGAAATCATCGCTTTGTAGCTTTTTTGCACTTTGTTGCAGTAATAAGCTTTTTAATTAAAATTAGTTTTGCGACTATAAACATAACCTACATACAAAAAATATTAAAAAAAACTTAATTGTCTATATGTAAATTATGACTTATTATTTTTTAAAATAAAGATTTTTTTAGCGGGCGATGTTAGTTTGACAGGATGTGAAAAAGTGATGTGTTTTTATTTGCTAAATTTGTGTTGTTGCGGGTTTTAATGCTTTATAGTGGTAGAATATCAAGATATCAATATTATCCCTCCCTCAGTATCTAAGTATTGCTCCAAAACTCCATTGGAAATTTTAGTAAAGCGTCTACCACTTGACGCTTTGACTGCACTGACGATTTATCTTGACTTTGATTAGACTTGATATATTATAACGTTGCTAAAATTATTGGACCAAGAAATTTGATTTCCCTCCTTTACTAATTACTCGACACTGGCCATGGTTATGTAGCCGTAGCATCATAAAAGAGAAGAGGATAAAATGCTATTCTGACAAGTGACGTTAACATTTTGACGGCTGACACTTGACAGCAATGCATTTTTGCATTTGTTTTTGACAGCAAAAAAGTTGCCGCTGTCCGCTGCATCGATCGACGCAAACTTTAATTTATCGATTTGTTCATTCGCCGAGTGCATTTTATATAGCAAAAATGATAAAAATTGCCGCGTTAAACGATGAGTCCGGCGAGGACAGCGATTCAGAGGAGGAAGTTTCTAAGGAAGCGCTCGAACAGATCGCTTTCCAACAATATGCAAAAGCTCTCGATCTTCAAAGAAAAGGTAGCTTGTCAGATGCCACCCAGCTTTTAAAAGACTTATTGGACACGGAGCTCCTATATGATGTGAAAAAACCTGCACCGGGTGAGAAGGCTTCGGGACCCTTGTTCAACTTGAAGTATCTCTGTTATAAAAACCTCGCTTCAATGTTAAACAGCGGAGGTAAACTGGACGAAGCTATAGAAGCATATAACGCTGCTTCGGAACTAGACGATACCGATGTGTCGCTTTGGCACCGCTTTGGACAAGTTTGTATGCAGGCTAAGCGCTTTGAAATGGCACTTTATGCCTTCCAACGGGGAGTAGAACGAAACCCTCGACATTGGCCGTGCCTAGATAAAATTGTTACGTTATTACTGGCCTTAGACTATAATGAACAATGCATTGCAACTATTCATGAAACTCTCAAACTCGATCCTGGCTACTTAAGAGGTTTAGTGTACAGAAGGCACATCTACACTATATATAAACATATGAGGGAATACATGGAGTACCTGAACCCCATTTACAATTGGAAGGAGGAGGATGATGTGCCTATAGATGAGGAGAGAGCGAAAGTGCTACTAAAGGAGGCAGAGGTTATAAATGATGCATATGTAGAGCAACAGGAGGCTGAAAAATTTGTGTACATGGTGCCAAATGTGATACTGAAGAAACCAATATCGAGGCTGACATGGGAGTCAGTAGGAGACTCCTTGGTTCACATGCACCACTACATGACTGAACATTGCTTTAGTCATGCTTGTTTCATTGAAATTAAATTTGAAAAGGAAGATCCTGTTGTTGAAATGGAAGTTTGTGAAGAAAAGAAGGAAAATGAAGTGGTGGAAAAAACTGAAGAAGTTGTCGCTGATGCGGAAAAAGTGCCAGAGTTGACTTCAGAGGTTGAAAACAATGATGTGTCAGATAAAGAAAAGGCAGTGACAGATACTGAAAAAGTGGAGAGTGATGTGGAAATGGTCACTTCAGAAGCTGGGTCAGAGGCTGCACAAGCTACAAAGACAAGAAAAAATCCTGTACGACGGAGAGGTAGTGACCTTAGTTTCTTACAACAGTGGGAATGGTGCACTAAACGCAGATCAGCACGTAAAAAGACTACTAGCCAAAAAGATTATAACATTTATGACACATTACGAGCTATGGTTCCTGTCAGTCTTGTTCCAGAAAATCATCAAGAAGAAAGGGTTCAATGCAAAGAATTGTCCTTTGATTTAGATATTGATAAGATGTTTGAAGAATCAGCGGAAAACCGTGATGATGAATATTTTGGCACTGAATCTGAACAGAATGATGTCAAAGAGTTTATTAAGAAATACACAGAAAATAGAAAGGATATGATAGATCTGCTTAATGACTATCTCAGTATATTGGCCTGCAAGTGGAAAAATAAGTGGCCCAGTGGCTTAGCTAAGATATTCATTGAAGCTAACACCTGCTATAGTACTCATATAGATATACCAGCTTTTGTAAATGATAATCATCAGGAGCTCTTTCATTATGTTAGAGTTAATCTTCTAGTTGAAGAATTGTTGGTAAACGAAAAGTTAAAAGAGGAATCAACAGAACCAGCACCATCACATAAACTTAGTGTAATAGACTCAATAGAAATAATTCTAACTGTCAATCCTCACATATTTCCAAGTATTGAATGTCTGGAGCTTATTTTAAGGGCTCTCTGGCTAAAAGTCCACATACACATCTTAAATAAATGTGAAGATTTTGCACTAGACTGTCTGTATCAATTACAACATGAGTTTGACGCAATGGGCGAGCATTGCAGTTCGTACGTCTTATGCATTGTTAACTTTACATTCAAACCTCTAATATGCGAGTATAAAATCTCTGAATATATCAAGTTTTTGGAGCGTAACAAAAAATTGTCAACAGTAAAAGAATTATACGATAGGGGGTGTTATGAGGACGCCTTGTCTATCATCCTTGACTCATTCGAACATTGTAAAACAATGGCAAAGGATCAGGAAGCAGAAATGTCTTTAGATTTTGCTGTCCAATTGTCTCTTATTTTGGACTCTTACTGGGCTTTAGGGAAAGCAGATTGCTGCATGAAATGGTCCTTTGTGTGCCTAAATGAGGCTTTGAAGCATTATTTTCGATACACTTCTGGCACACCCGAATACGAGAAGTGGACATTAACAGTCATAAAAATTTTGTGCTGTATGGAGCATATATTCAGTAAAGAACCATTGTCTTGCTTAGATAACGTGGAACCGAAAGAATTAAGCCAAGGTCTGGAAAACCTTATACGTATAATAGGTCACCAAGTTGAAACGAACGCAGCCGAAATGCCTATCGACACTGTCGCTCCCTGGATTGTAATGCATTACATATTACAAAGGGAAGAAGATCAGGGTAGAGGGAGGACCCTAGAGGATAAAGTAGCATTTGATGATATCCCAAATCCACTGATGCTTTTATTTTTAGGCCATGAGCATTTAGGTGCCCGAAACTGGTGTTGCAAATCAGACAGTAAATTACTTTATTTCATTCTCGACACGGTGGTCCCGCGTCTTCGCTCGCCTTCACTGTCTAAGTCGATGGAACAAATTGTTCAACATTTGGAGCAATGTGTCTACTGCCTCTTCGGTCATCCTAACAAGAAAAATAGAATTAAATATTTAATGGATCATTCGGTAACTGCACAAGAGTTGGATTGGAAGAGAGCGCAACAGCTTTACGAAATATTTAGGCCGGCTGCTCTACCGGAATTAGAGGGCAAAATACCGGGTATAACGGCCGACACGGAGGCACTTTTTCAGCGTATTCTGGAACTGATGCCCTCGGAACTCGATCCACAGAAATACGTACCCGAGATGGATAAGTTTATTAAAGGCACCGAGGACAAGCTACCCTCAGTTCCGCCTCTACTACCATACAAGATGAAGGACATTTATTTTCTGCTCGGCGACTATCATTTCAAAAGAGAGGACAGAAAAATGGCGGTAAAATACAGCACTCTAGATGTGATAGTGAACAGCGACAGAGTGGAGTCGTGGGCGATGATATCTCTCGCAAAAGCAGCCAATTTAGAGATAGTCCTCAACTCGTGCAGAAATTTCAATAACGAGAGAGAGTTCCTGAATCCAGTAAAAACAGCAGTGAGGTGTTTTAAACGTGCACTACAGCTCGATCCGGGATACATAAATATACTTATTGAATATGGTAATTTCGTTTACTTTGTGCACTCCTTCTGTTCGAGAGTTCTGAAACAAGCGAGTGAGTCATTGAGCATGGAAGAATTCGAAGCCCTTGAGTTACAAAAAGAGGAGTTCCTTAATACTACTTTTAAGTGTTTTACCACCGTTGTAAAAGATATAGCCAGTAATGGTGAAATCGATAAGACCAACGAGGAAGCTTGGCTCCTGTATTACATGCTGGGAAAAGTCGCAGAGAAAAAAAACAAGCCACCGTCGGTCTATCTCAATTATTATATGCAAGGAGTTAAAAGTTTAATAGAAAGAGAAGCGACTTACCCCTTAAAAATAAATTACAGTTCACCGACCCACTTGGCAATTGAAGTTTTAGAGTTACATTACAGGATTCATGCTTCGATTCTTAAATACATAGAGCAACATGAAAATAAACCAATACCTGCGTCTGTTGGCAAGGTATTTATGTCGTGCATCGAAGAGTGGCTCCGAGGTCCTTATGCTAGAAACAAAAGTACACCGACTAAAACGGATACTGCACCTGACACCGAAACTAAAGCAGATGACGCACAGTCCGTGCAAGCTGCAAATATATTAAAAAGATCGATAAGTGATGCCGGAGAAGAAGATACACATGAGACGAAGAAATTGAAACTAGAATCTGCTGCAGCTAAAATAAGGCGTTCGGCGTCTTATGATTCGGAAAAAATTGGAAATAATAAAGACACTGAGAGCATCAGAGACAACCCGACCGCAAGCGTGTCTGTGGAAAATAAGCCGAATGAAAATAAAGTCGAAGAAGAGGAGAAATCAGAAGAAAAAGAAATTAAAAAAACTGAAGAGGCAGGTGCGGAACCATCTGCCGCCGTCCAATCAGTTGAAAGCAAAGATAAACCAGACGAACAGAACAGAGAAGCAGTTGAAAATAAAGATGACGATTCTTCTAGTTCTAGTTCCTCGTCTTCGTCGTCAGAGTCAAGTTCTAGCGATTCTTCCTCTGACAGCAGCTGCGATTCTGGCAGAGGAAGCGACAGCTCGAGCAAATCTGCTCCACAGGCTGAACCCCTGACGGAGGCAGAAGTAATGAAAATCATCACAGCGTGTATTGAGGCATTAGAAGACTGTGCTAGTCGTTTTCCACCACACTATAAAGCTATATACCGACTCGCGCATTACCACTTTTATTACAAAAGTGGTAAAGATATAGAACGGTGTCGGGATTTAATGCTGTCGTCCTTCGTCATGAGAAGTGGACAGAAGCTGGGCGGGCTCTTCAGTGAAAGAAAGCCATCTAATTTCTTCAATAATATTTGGAAAATTCCTTTGACGGAGGTGGAACGCGCTGGTGGTTTCGCGTTTCACATGAGTCGATCTGTTTTGCTGACTATGGAAATATTAAAAGAGATTGATGATCATAAAACACTCTTGGATCTAAGCTTACATCTGAATAGGATACCAGATCCCGATAAAAAGTATTTAAGAGATTCTGATCGAGAAGAACTGGCGCAACAAGCATTTTCATTATGCGTTCAGTCTCTGAAGGGCCAAGTTATAAAGTTTAGCCAGCAAGCCGATTTGAAGAGTAACGATGTAGAACAAAAGGCATTAAAGAGTCTTATGTTAGATATCTACAGGGCGTGGCAAAGAGTCCAAAAACAGCCTAACGCTAAACAATTTACAAACCTCCTCGTCGATGCTTATAAATTGGTAGCTACAACACCGATAACTGAAAACATGAATCTCGTAGATCTGAGCATGAAGTTTTGTCAGTCTTTGATCCAAGCACTGAAACAGCAGGCAACATTGGCGAGTCAAAATGCTCAGAAGAAGCAGAGTCAGAGAGAGACTACAAAAGTCGCTGAAAGTTCCAAGTCCGCCCCGGTATCTGTATCGAGTCAACCTAAAACTGATCATAAAATACAAACCAGCACGTCATCATCCTCCAGCCTCCCTAAAATGTCTACGCAGGACATGGCGGCAGCTTTCCAAAATTATAATCCACTTCTCAGCGACTCGCTACTGTCCCAACAAACGGCGGCCGCTCTGTCGCTCTCGTATTTGAGTAACATCAGCGCTCTCGCCGGCTACTCGTCCTTACAAAACACTCTGCAGACGTCCATTCAATCCTCGCTCCAGAACACTTTCCAAAGCGAGTTTTATCGCCAATTTCTGGGTCAAAACTTTCCGTATATGCAGCAGCGGAAGAAGCAGAAAAGGGCTCCGAAAGCGACTACGTCACGTTCGGTACCCACTAACAGCGCTCAGCCGAAGACAACGAAAAGCTCAAGTGGAACTTTCTCATCTGTGACGAAGCCAGTTCAATCTGTCCAAAAGACTACCTCTGCTCCGCTCGCGCCCAGCATGGGGACCGTCCTGCCGTCTTTACCCGCTTCTATGTCGAGCCTCGCGCCCTACCCGAGCCACTCGCACACGTCCACCCAGAATCCGGCGCCCCAGGCCCACATGTCCAGTATCACCAGCTCCATGCATGCCAAGCCGCCTCTACCCCATCAGCAGGCCAGTCCGGGCAAGACTTTACAGGAGAAGCTGGCTGAGCGACAGAAGATAAGTCCGACCGTAAAAAATGCCGACATCAACGCGTCGATAAGCCGACTACCCTCATCGTTAACTATCACTAAAACATCTAAGCAGGCTCAATCTAAGAAACCAGACGCTAAAAAGTCTCTTTCCTTCAGCGGCGAGGTCCGACCGAAACCGATTGCGTCAGACGAGGTGATAGTTCTCGATGATGACGATTGAACGTTGTATATTATGTTTCAATTAACGATCTAAACCCTCTAATATGACTGATTAGTTCTAGATTTTACTACACCGGTACGGCACTAGTACAATTTGTTTTATGTAATGAAAGACCGCTCTGTAAAGTGAGCAAAAGAGACAATAGTTTTATCACAGAATGACTGAAAATTTTTTGAAGTCACATCCATGATTAACTAAATATGCTAATACTAAAATTAAATTTACACTTACAATTTAAATCTGTTTATACAATGTATTCTACTTTAAGAGCTTTTTAGTCTAACAGTTTATTCGATAATATTCGTGCAACGTGTATAGGTGTGTGTTATTTTTAATTGCAATATAAAACATGAGTTTCTTTTGTTAAGACAACTTTTAATGTTATCAATTTAATATAGTTGTTTCGTCTTTAATACTAATGATGAAATCACCTAAAACAGACTCTCAGCAAAAAAGAAATGAGATGTGTATTTTATTTTTGTTGTGATTTTCGTAATGTCGCATTTTAGGTATGTGATAATTTAAGCGGCCTTTTGCTGTTAGGTTGGTAGCTAGATTTTATTGAAATGGTTGTATATTATATTTAAATTTTAGAATTGATTTTCGTACACAGTTTAAACGCTTGATATTACAACATTATATGATTTGTACAAAAACCAAAAGTATGTTAATAATTTCTTTATTAACGTTATGTACAAGATTGCTGCGGTATTTCGAACATATATTATTTTACAAATGTACAGTGTCAATTTACCTGTTATATTACATACAATTTCCTAGTCTGTGTTGTTTCATTTATGGTAGATACTTATTATTTACTTAAGATTCACAAAAAATTATTTATATGAGTTGTAGAAAAATATGTTACCCAGAGCTAATTTCTATAACAGCAAGAGATACTATTAAAATTTAGAAAGTAAAGTTTGCATTACAAGTATCAAGAGTAATGAGCGTTTTCTTTGGGAAAATATAATCATTATGTTTTATATTATCTACAGAAGTTGTTGATTGGTTCATTTTTTGATGTAAACTAATGACAAGCGCGACTTCTGTCAAAACCATCTGAACCACGCTTGCGCAGAAAATATTTCTCAAAGTAAGGTACCAGTATGTCTGTTTTGAAGATATTGTAATTAAATAATACTCAATTACTATCAAATATTTTAATAAGTAGTAGTAAAAGTACTAACATAATCAGTTTTAATATATTTTTAACCAAAGTTAACCAGGAAGTTGATACATAGCCCGATTGAAGACTTGCGTTATTCGGTCACATAGGGTGAAATGTAGTTTAAGTTTTTCGTTTATATTTAGAACAATATCAATACAACATTTTTATTTGCATCCCCCCACTAGCGTCTATACTAACAGTGTAACAAAAAAAGTAAATACTTTTGCGTGTGTATGAGTCCCTTGTATATTCACTGTGGAAGTCGCAGCGCTGAAAGTCATTTGTATGGCCAAGTGCACCAGCATCATTTTGATCATACAAAAGTTCACAAAAGTTACTTTCTCAACGCTGCTACTTTCAACACAACATTATACACATCCAAAAGTATTATCACTAAGTTTGTCACACCTTGTATTTAGGTCACAATCGATAGAGATAGCTCAACTCAGTTGGGCGCACGGCCCCATGTGTGCGTGTGCTTGTGAATACACAGATTTCATTCATATGCATATGCATGCAGTGACGCACCGGCTGAATAAATAAGGCCTACCCACACATAGTACTGCGCGCACAACTGAGCTGAACTAACTAAAAAATTTTATTTGCATCTACCCCCACTCTCTATTCTCCTCACAGCACGCGGTAGTGGTAGAAGTATATGAGCATGCGGCTCAGGTTGAGGCTGGCTGCCAGGCTGGCGAGGTACAGCAGCGCCAGCACCGGCAGCGGCAGTAGGAACAGTCGCGTATTCCGAAGCTGCGGCAGATCTGGAAACGGTGAGGTGGTGTTAAATTATATTGTTTATGGAGAGGATTTTCAAAATGTTTTATTACTAACTAGTATTTCCCGGCGAATTCGCTCGCGTGAAATTGATGTATCCCAAGGGAGCATTAAATCGGACTAAAAAGTATCCTGTTTTCTAAGTCACCTTATACTCTAACTTGTATACTGAAACCTTCGCACTTGAGTCCAACTCGGACTTGGCCGATTTTATAGAGATTATTGTATGTGTAAATCGGATCGGTACTTTCCTATTCGTAAACACAAAAATACAAAGATACGAAAATATAAATCTTGCGACTTTATTAATAGTTTATTTGTGATATTTTATGACCTATGAGTATAAGCCAGAAAAACACTGCTTTCCTATACCCCGGGATCATAGATATTATTACTATTAGATAAACATGCAAATACTTACTGCTGTACCCGAGGAATGTTATGTAGAGGTAGTAGACGCAGGAGGCCAGCCAGAACGTGTTGGCCACCACACATGATACCAGACCGCCGTGGGAGAGGAGCTCTGAAATGTTATATTATTAGATAAAAATACTAGATAGATAAAAAAAGAGCTCTGAAATGTTATTTTATTAGATAAAAATACTAGATAGATAGGAAGATTCTTTATTGCTCACAATCAAATATACTATACTATTGCATTTTTAAAAGTTTATTTTTTCTGGAAAACAAAAATTGAAAATTTTAAAAATGTATATTCTTTGTGTTAGCTCCATTAGCTGAATAATTAAGGGGAACTAATTTTTCGAGCTGTTATTTAAATATGCGAGATGTTATTATGATCAGTTGAAAAACATATTGAGTTATTTAATGGCGGTCGATTAATTTTAGCGGCATTAAAACATGGACAGTAATAGCGAGCGGTGACACCCTAACTTAAATTTGTTAAAATAACTAGACTCGTCGACTTCACTCGAGTTCACTCGCAACTTTATTAAATCAAGTGTAAATCGGCCTTTAGAACCTCTACATACTAAGTGGACTTGGTACGGAGTAAAGTGAGTGTGTGGATGACTTTAACAGAACTTTACTTTTTGGCCCAAACTATTGTTAATGTCAACCGCACGCTCACTTCACTCTGTACCAAATTCCGCTTAGTATGGAGAAGCTCTTACATGGCATTGACATATTCTAACCAAATAATGTAGGTCTGTCAACTGGCTCTCTTTTAATTTCTCCCATTTTACATAGTGTCATACTAACGGTTAAACAGCAGTATCTGTGCGCAGTGCAGCAGCGACAGCGGAGGGAAGAACGCATTGATGTGGACATCAAAGCTGTACCCCCACTCCACGTCTGCACTGCTAGCGTCCACACGGAGATACTTGTTGCTCATGTACCTGGAGTTGACAAAATGGACGAGGTTTTAGTGATAAAACTTTAAGCTGTGTATGTGTCCCTTTTACTTTTGACTCACTGTCAAAGTAGTGCCAGCTGTAAGCCAAAAAAAAGGCCAAGCGACACAGCAACATCAGTTTATTCATACATTTTTTTCTTTTGTTTTCAGCATTTTTAAATCATACACAACTTAAAGTATTATAACTTACTTTTTTACACCATATAGATAAAAATACAGCGCAAATTGATATAACAAATCAGAAAGTAGCAAGCAAATATTTGCTACAATGCATAATTAGGTGGCCTATGGTATAATGGCCCAAAGTTTTTTGCAAATCTTAATGATCTTTGTAGCAGTGGAGTAGAAGAGTACCCATTACTTTTCATCAAATAGCACCACTGTAATTTTTGTAGTATTGTTCTAACTCAATTAGCGAAACTCACCAGAAAAATGTAGATACAATAATGCCTGCTCCGATGAAATCCACAAACACCACATACAAGATGAACAGCACCGACTGACCCCACGTCAAACCCATTGCTAGTGCAAAGCATATTGAAGATACTGGAACATATAAATAATATGTTGAGCATAACAGAAAGAAATTCTGTTTATGTTTGTTTGTATATTTTAATGAAATAAAAACTAATTTTGTCAGGAATATTTTTTTCCATTTTCCTTCATATAAAAATTTATGGAAATTCAGCCACTGCTGAGAAACTTAGTAAAAGAAAATTACTCATAACAAATACAATTCAAAATAAACAGAATTATTATGGTCCCTGATCTAATACACTAACATAAATATCATATAAAACAACTTACGAAATAGCCAAATACTGAGTAGTACTAGAAATGCAGGATCATCTCTCGCAAATTGTGATTTTGTATCTGAAACATTTATTTATAATATTTAATTTTTTGTTATTAATACATTCCAATAAATTGTTTGAATTCAATTATTTATGAAAATAAGTTACTGGTTTATTAATTTACTAATGCTCATCTGAATAATTTTTTATTAATAAAGATTTTCAGATGTTTTCCGCCACTACATTTAATTATTGAGTTTATTTTCCCTTGAAAGAAAACCTGATGAATAAGTATTCATAGCCAATAGAGATACCCAATCGACATCAAACTCACGTTTTCTATAGTTGAAATTTCTAAACACTTTTTGAGGTGATACAAACAAGTACACCATTTGCCAAGCGGCAAACTCAAAGTCCATTTGGTTGAATTTGAACAGTCTCCTCAAGTATTTGTATCGTTTGACCGCGGCACTGGCTGTGGTGGGCTGGTAGTTTGCTGGTGCTGGGAGAGGAGACGTACTCCTTGGGTAATTCATAGGAGGTGGAGATGTGGAGTATTTCATCATTGTAGATTTCTACTTAAACTTAGTTAGCTTCGACTTGCAAGTCTCAGTACTGAATAGACGAATTACTTATAATACTTATCATTAATTTTATATTCTTGTTTTCATTATTTTTTAAAGCATTTTTGTGAATAATTATAACAAATTAGGACGTTTCACCTACACTGACGTTGACGTCTGACAGCTGTCAGCTGATGCGCGTGACAAGATGTTTTTTTATTATTTTAGAATTTAGATTATAAACCATGAATGTACTATATAATACTACCGACTACGGGATACTACGTTAGCCGGCCAGTGCAGAGGTAGCCATTTTCTGCTTGTCAACTTCGCTATAGTGTCTATTAATAATAATAATACGCTTCACACCACGTCAATCCGGTCCCTTAGTAAGTACCTGAAGGATTTATGTTACGGGTACCAAACAACTGAAACGTATTTAATACTTTTATTCCTTGAATATATCATAGACCAATTATTTTAATTCCTCTATGCTTTTATTTTAGATTTTTTTTTATATAATGCACATAATATTAATACACATCCAAGACCCAGAAACATTGAAAAACTTTTTGCCCCGTCGTCGGCGGGACTCGAAACGTGCTTACCAACTGAGTAACGCATTTTTGAAAGTTTTAAATGAATAAAAAATTTTGAAGTATATTTATAGTTTATTACGTAACAGAACAACAAAACCCAACAATATATTGTATAAAACATTCACTAAACACTTTTATTGTGTTTAGTGAATGTTATATGTGTCTTGTATTATTGTTCAATAAACATTATGGTATTTAGCACTAAAGAAAACACCTTGGGAGATAGTTGTAATATTTTTTATTTCTTGAAAATGTTGAGCACACTTAACTATATAAATTTTATTGAGTACGACCAGAATCTTATTTTTTATAAGGGAAATCTGATCAGACTTTAAACATAATATGTCTTTTTCTGTTATGATGACAAAACAAGTATTTTAAACTTATTTTATCTAGCGCTTGTTTTGTTATCATAGTTCACTAATTTGATTTTAAAACATATATTATTTTATCATATCCTTATCACATAAAATCTATTAAGATATTATCAATTACATGCACTTAAATAAGTATAATTTATTTTTACAGCAAGTTAAGTCTGTACAGCAAATTACATTGTTAAAGATATTATGGCAATCTTACCTCGTTGTATTTGGTAACCCTAAAAGTTTGCAATAAAATTAAATCAAAAAAGGTCTCATCAAAAATTATGATATTATTATTAGTAAAAATTGGTGGCTTTCAATAGTTATTAACAAAAACTATTTAGTATTTCTAACACATGCTCTGGACATTGAGTCTATGTAGGAATTTTATATTATAGTTTAAACTGTAGATATAAATAAATAATCTTTTAAATAATAACATGAGTGTCATGTAACAGAATTGGAAAAATACCAAATACATTTGCCCTCTTGTCCTAAACGAAAAGGATAGTATTCATTAAATAAATAGGTATCATCATCTCCCTGATTAAGCATTTGAAGTTATTGAATATGGCAACACTCCAATTGAATAGGCTCACACAATATGAAACGGGATCAGCATTATGCCATGCTTATCTGATAGGAGTTTAGTAACTAAGAATAGATTTGCCATACGCGAAGAACTAATTACTAAACGCAACGCATTTTTCGCACCCGACAAGTTTATGTTTGTTGGTAATATTATGCGTGTGTCAGTTGAGTAATATGCCTGACACGTGTAATAGTGGCTGGACACTTTCGCCGAGAGCTCTCGGGCGAGAGTATCTCGCGAGGGCTCCTCAGCCGAGTTACAGGCGAGACGAGGCGTGTGCATCCATTTACACTCTCGTACTACACACACTGGTTGGTCTCGGCGAAAGTATACAGCTACTATACAATGTAACGTTATACGTGAGCCTGTCGAGCAAAGCCTGACACGCGTGTAAGGTTATGTGACGTTATGCGTGAGCCAGTTCAGGTAATGCGTGACACGTGTGTATACCCCAGGGTACCCCGGCTCGCCACACTTGTTGCCGAAGGAGACCACGCCGATCTGCGTCCAGCGACCAGCTGCGAGTACCATGAGCGGTCCTCCGGAGTCACCCTGAAATACGTAGAGATTCATTAAAATTGGTTTTTGAGTTAACTTTTATGCGTTTTAAGGTGTGCACTGTGCAAACAACTAACGTTTTGTTATCGTTGAATAGAACTAAAGACAGATTAACATTGAGTTAGTAACCTGACACGAGGGGGATTCCTAATGATACCTGACAGGCGTCGACGCCGCCGCGCGGGTAGCCGGCGCACATGAACGTCTCGGTGATGGGCTGAAAGTACGCGCGGTCGCAGTCCTCGTTCCGCCACACCGGCAGACGCGCCTCCAGCTGGCGGGAGCTCTCCGAACCACCGTATCTGAAAGTAAGAGCAAAAACGGTTATTATCAGTTAAGTGAAACTTTTGTCCAAAGCGTGAACTTTGTGTCTTTGAAAAAACTCCTCTCAACAAGCAGTTGCCCCAGCATATAGGACGGCCAGTACTGAAGCCGGTCAAAGTCAGTTTGGAGATTTCGAAGCCTATGAACAAGCAATATTCCTGTTTTGTATCAGCATATGATAGAACATTATATTGATTATATTAATTGATAACAGCATACCTGGTAGTTCCCCAGCCGACGACAGTGGCGGTGGCGCCATCGAAGGTCCGCCGTGCGAGGTCCCCTCGCGGGAGACAGATGGGGATCACGTATTTCGACTTTTGGACGTTCTCTGGAAAAGGCACGGAGGCAAACATTAATGACCCTAATCTATACAAGCAAAGGCTGACAACTGACTGACTGGTTTGGAGATCATACTGAATCTCAAAACAAATATGGTGCTGGTGATCTTTGCCAAAAAGCTCGGCTTTCATTAATAGTCGACGCGGTTGGTGTATTAGAGCAAAGTCTAACTGGTCTACTCTCTTTGTTAATTCCTATAAGGTGAGACCGCACTAAGCAATTACGTTACAGTGGAGCGCGCAACACTCCTCATTCCATACCACGGACGGGACGTTTCTGTGTAGAGTAGCGTCATTGCCAGCTGGTAGTTATGCCTCACCTCATACAAGAAACATTTTAGCCGTGACTAAAAATTGCAGTGTAATTACGCCTAATAAGATTACCTTTATTTTATTCTTCAAAAACTTACCAGCTAGCACCAACACCGCGATGTCGTTGTAATAGCCAACGCGTGAGAACTGGTCGTGGGCACGCACTGCCGTCACACGCAGCGTAACGGGCCGAGACGGCTCGTCATCACGCGCCAAGTCCACGTCACCAAGACGCACGCTAAACTGACGGGCCGGGAACCTGTAGGGACCAGAGAGTTTCATAATTTTCCTGATAAAATCCTGTCCAACCAGGAGACTTTCTTTAATTGATGATATTTGTACACGTAAGGTCCTCATAAACAGTCAGCATCCCCATACACGATGCGAATCCACGTAGATTCGGTTCTGATTCCGAGAATTCTTTGTCACTTTCAAGCAAAGTGTGGAGTTTACATTTGATTTGACAAAACATTGACAGCGACCAAATGAGAATCAGTGTATCGTGAATCAGGCTGCTTACCTACCTTGGGATCGACCTAAAAATATTATTTTTCTTTTCTAATATATTGGAAAATATTGCAAGTCTAACTAAATTAAAATCGATATGTTTCTCTAATCCCAATTAGACATGTTCCACAAAGTCTTACTTGAACTGGCTTATTCCACTAAACTCTACACATTCTGTAATAGGTTACCCATCTTAAATCTTACGGTCTCTGTTTGGAATCCCTGGTGCAATGTGCCGCTGTCAGCACGTGTCGCTTGTCGATCAGCGTCCCCCCGCACCAAAACTCCCGCCGCTTGCTGCCGTGGAGGTAGATGGCTGCCATCCAGGGCCAGGCGCCAGGCTTGGACTCTGTGCCGCCGACGATGCGACCACCCTCGTCCTCGCGTTGTCCGCAATCTGCAATGCAACATCTTTAGAGAGGGGATAGTGGAGCGTAAAAGTTTCGCGTACATTATGAACGCGTAGTTTCATTTCCATTATAAGTATCAATTAAACTTTTTATTGCCTTTTTATGGAGTTACATAAATACCCCCAATTCGTGGGTCTTTGCTTAAACTGCCTTACTCTTGTCTTGTCTTTATTATGTAACCTTTTTGCTTTGTCACGATTATGAATATAAGTAGTAGTATAAGGCATTTACCACACCGGCTGTGAACTTGTCACAGAGACAGTTCAGGCTCTAGTGCCTTAAAGAACTTTAAAAGTCTATGTTGAATAAGATTATAATTGCCATTGATATTTATTTACCCTCAATGTCAACGATGTTGGAATAATTCGCGATGAACTGTGGCACAGCATGTGTAGTTGTGGTCGTCGTGACCCGCGTGGTCGTGGTAGGGCTGGTGGTAGGCCGTGGAGTAGTCCTCGTCGTTGGCTTCCGAGTTGTTGTGGTCACTTTTGTTACCTTTGGTTTCTTCGTCGTCAGTGATATTATTCCCGAAGGCCTCTTGGTAGTGAGCTGCAATGGCGGCGGAGTCGTGACCGGTACCAGGAAGGTGGGTTTGCTAGTAGTCGATATTGCTGGCTTTTCGATCGCCGGCGTCGCGATAACGGCGTCTCTAGGGCAGCATACCCCAGGAACGAAAAGCTCTTTGAAGCACAAGGATTCTCTCAGGCCAACGAGATTCAAGAGCAGCTGCGGACAGTTACTCAGGTCTTCGCAGTACCCCTGCTCTCCGTCTGGTGTCGTGCACTCCTTCGTGTCGACGTCCCCAGTCGCTATCTTGGTTATAGGAGCGTCTGGTAACACCTTCGGAAGTGCCTTCTTAACGATGGGAGCTATTGTGTCCGTCACGTTAGTTCCCAAGACGTTCTTGGTCAGCGTGTAGATTGCTCCAGGCAATTTTTGTAAATTCGGATCAGATACGTTTCTTTCGTTTTCCTTCACGATGTCAACTAAATAGTGTCCGACTGTGTTAATCGCTCCCAACGTTTCCGATATTCTGGTGAACGCCGAATCGGAGAAAAGACGGCCATCGTTAGTTTCTGAGTCGGTTTGGATGACTCTGACAGGTGGTCTATCGTTGTAGTCCTGTCCTTGGAACCTTAGCAGGCCGGGGTGCCTCGCCTCCTCGTTGTAAGGGTAGGGCTCGTAGGCTCTGCTATAGTACGTAGGACCGTCAGATCTCTTCCTGGGTAGCGGGAACTGCCCCCACTCCGGATGTCTCGACTGGATGTACGGGTTTCTGTATCCTTCGGGCTCGACGAATGACACTAAAACATCATAAAGAATATTATACAATTTGGATTAAAGGCTTTTTTAGGGCAGAGGCGGTCTGAAGGTGATGCGTACCTACCCGGGTGAGGTGGACGCTGGCAGTCCACTCCTACTGACAGCACCAGGATATCTGCAACAATAAGAAATGAATTGTAAATAATGTAGTGATTAATGTTTTACAATCGTTACCTTGAAGTAAGATGCTATGCGTAAAAAAAGAATACCTGATGCTTAGGCTGTCTCACACTCAGCATTAATTATCGGTGCTGACAATGCGGGTGCTCCAAGGTAGCCCCATATGTGTGAGATTCTCAGAAACGTTTCAGAGAACCGTACATAAAACATTTCGGTGTCAGCAACGGAAAACGTTTAGCGCAAAACTGAAATCAGCCTTAGGTTATTATTATGCTTTATCCGACTAATGTTTTGCAATAGTATGACATACAGCAATGTAGCTTTGTTTATCACGCGGAACGTATCGAACAGATTTTAATGAAATTTGATATAATTAAGTATTAGATAGAAAGGTTGCCTGAAGAAATAGCTTTTAGTAATAAGACCGCCTTTGTATACATGTTTGATTATATTCGTTTGTTGTCTTTTTGTTATTTTAGTATTTTTGTGCACAATAAAGAATATTTATTATTATTTATTATAGATGATTAAAACATTATGATACTTTTTATCGCGTGAATGCTCGATCATCGATAGATACAATATTTCCTTCTCTGGCAAAGCCGCTGGTATATGCATATGCCGATTGCCGTGGGAGACCCATGCTTCGGCACGAATGGGCTGGCTCGACCGGAGTGATACCACGGCCTCACAGAAAACTGTCGTGAAACGGCGTTGTGCTGTGTTTCATTCAGTGAGTATGTTTACCGGTGGCCCAACTTCCCTAATCCTCTTATCCCTGTTCCCATTCCCTATTCCCTCGTGAAGGTCGGCAACGCATTTGCGACTCGGCGACGGCAGTTACTTTCCATCAGATAACCCGTCTGCTCGTTTGTCCCTAAATATGATAAATGCAACTTGTACTCGCTTGTAAGTTACAGATAGTTGTAAATTGTAATCCTCCGCATTAGCAGACGTGGTGCGACCAAGCGCGAGCGCGGCGTCAGGAAGCCTATTATCTCATTTACTAAAGCTGACAGTAAGCAAATTAAAAGCTGCTTGTAATATGACGTCAAGAGTATTTATACATTAAAAAGTTATATTAACAATTTCAAGAAGAAAAGCGATAATCATAGTGTAAATACTAAATACTAGGAATAAGACTAAGCTAGAAATACCAATGTTTAAGCTTACTAAAGTAAGCAAATCCTTTAAAGGCCAATGTATACGCCTATACAATAGAAAGCGTTCAAAGTCTATGTTTAAATAAAAAAGCAGTTAAGGAGCGTTTGTGTGCCAAAACATATTATAAAGTTAATGATTTTATCGAAGACAGCACAGTTTTGGAATACGCTGGCTCTATGCAGGTCACCTTAATTGTCATTATTGTTATATAGCTTGTAAGTCATTATATTACATAGCTTGTGTATCAGTTATCGTAATATTATTTTATTTCAAAACAATAATTTTTCCATCTTATTGGAAAATGATTGCCCCGTACGAGTTTCTTACGCCGGTTCTTTTCGCACGGCTAGTTCCCGAACTGGTGGTAGGCACCGTAGTTTCGAATTCCAGAATCTATGTCAAAAAACTTAGACCGTCGCCACCCCTTGTCACTCAATGTCATCATTAACCCCCCCTACTTTATGGATGGTCTACTGGATGCTTTGTTTTGCCGGAATGCCGGCAACGAAATGAGGTCACCGAAGGTCCGGTGAACCTAATTGGCAATCCTTTTGTTATAGGACCGGTTTAGACAACGGTACCTTCACTGCACTTAATTAGTTCGTGAGGACTTTCTGGGGATTGTAAAAATTAAGAAAATTACGACCCGTAATAAAAGGAGAGTGCACTGCCACCCAAAAAGGCTACTTCGCAATATTGCTAACAGCAATTCATTTTATAATTTTTCTTGTAAATAACTGCTAATTTTGCAAAACAGTGATTTCACAATCAATTCAAATTGATTTTAAAGTAACTTTTTTATCAAAACTATTCGATTTTTTAACAAAATGTAATAAAACGAATTGTAGAGCAATTCCTTTGCAATTTTGATGTTACTACCATTTTAGGTTTATATTGATGGACTATGGTAGATTTGCCAAAATTCGTTTACGGAACCAAGAGTTTTGTATGTCTTTTCCCGGAATTAAAGGTATCTCCATACTTTTTATCAAAATTTGTAAAAAAGAGATATTAGGTAGGTGTGATAAGCATTTAATTTCGTTATAGAAAATAGCAAGTCTCATCTTTGTTACCATGCAGACGGAGTCGCGGGCAACTGTTAGTACCCATTAAATGTAATTAAATAACCTATAATGTTATGTAAAGAGAAATTATTGAAGGTCGTATGCAAAACAGTTCGCCAACAACGCGAGTGGAAAAAACGCGGCACGCGGGTGCAATATGTTATGAGAGTTGACACATTTACATTGTAATACGGATTTGCATTTAATAACGTGTAATCCGCAGGGCAATATATCCGAACCCTTATTGTAAAATTTTTTATGAAATTAGGAATATAACTAGTATGGGGTAATAGGGAGCCACGTCACTCTAGACACTAAAGCAAGTCTAGCTAGACTCTAAAAGACCGGCTTCACACTTGCTACCCTCCCCGGTAGTAAGTGTAAAGCCGGCCTTTAAATAGGGAAAGAGAATTGGGTAAGTAATTGGGGATAGGGAATAATATAGGGTAAAGATGGTGGATTTCCGGTTAACTCACTCGCGCGGCGAAACACATTGGTTTTCTGTGAGTTATTGAAGACATAAGTCGAAGAAGTTGATAACTAACTTTTTGCAACCTTCGAGTTTTTATTCATATTTTCCCATAAAATTTTGACAAATCTTGTAACTTATCTATTTTATTATTTAGCTAAGTGTATCTAACTACACATCGAACCAACATTATTTTATATTTCAAATAATTTTTTGGGTTCAAAAGCGTATAAAAACGCAAAAATCCGACAGTCTTTAAATATGTTAGTTATCTGCTTGTTACGCTTATGTCTTCAATTGATATTTGATGGAAAAAATGTTCATTATGAGATTTTTAAAGGAAAACAAGCTTATTGGCTTAACGATTTTAGATTTAAAATCTTCCCGACTATCACAGCAAACAGCACGAGAGTCGCGACCTGCAAACGGTTAAATAGAGTGTTATTTATATGAACTATGGTTTAACTTGTACACAAGTTTTTGATTTAATATCTGGCCAGAACGTCTCCAATTCGCTGCCACTCTAAGATGCTGCTGCCCCTTTATGGCCCGTGGCTATAAGAATTGATTATGCTGTAAGCACTAAACGCTGACTATTAATACAAGCCCTAAAAGCTGCCGCTATGGTATACGCTTATTTATAAATCCAGGCTAGCCCGCCCATATTCCACAACTATATTGATTGTATATTTTTGACGTGACAACGTCTTATAATTCGATAGAGCTGGGTGCACGCACGAAAAAACACGACTCATGCGGCGTTACCTCGCTCTGAGGCGTTCCGTTTAAGGCTTGGAGTGCAAGCGAGAGCGCGGAACGAGCGAC
>JAOTAV010008335.1:0-28523 GCA_026546445.1 Cyclargus thomasi | reverse complement strand
TCTATTACTAGTTGGCCCCGATTCTAGAATCAGTTGACTGGCACTTCAAGCTGCTGAGGGTCGGGAACCTGTGGCATACCTATATCAGGAACTGGGGTGTCTGAAACGACATTCATTATTATTCACTTGCTTGACAATTAAGTTAGGTAGGTAGTATACATAAAAATCTATGGCCCGTATTAATAGTTAGCGTTTAATACTAAGAGCACGATAAAAAAATTGAGATTCTTAAATAAAGAGACTTTTATTTGACGGCCTCTGTGGCTCAGTGGTTGAGCACCTTGCTCTCGCCGGGGGTCGTGGGTTCGAATCCCGCCGACGGAACAGAAATTTTTCAAAGTGTCTAGGTCGTGGATGTGTACCAAACATGTGTATTAAAAATATAATAAAAATCTTAAATGTGTACCCGTAACAAAAGTCTTTCAAGTACTCACCACGGGGCCAGACTGACGTGGGGTAAAGCGTTTGTCGATATTATTATTTTATGAACGAATAAGTCATAGGCTCCTATGACTTAGGGGTCATCAAAAAATTATGTCACATATAAGGAAGAAACACCCCTTCTACACTTAGGGCTTGTTTCACCACTTACTGATAAAGTTTCTGCTAGGCTATCCACAACTTTATTCACTGTCAAATAAAGTTGTGGATAGACTATTTGTAAGCAGTGAAACAGACGCTAAGTGTTGTAACTTGTAACACTTTTGCTAATACAGCCGCCTAATTATCAGAATTCTAGTCATGTACTTGGGTGGTATGAAATAGGCCAATGAAATTGCAATATTACAAGCCTCATTAAAAAAAAAACAGAAGGCTACAAACTTTAAACAAAAACAACAATTAATTTGTACAATCAAGGAAGTTGAAACAGCCAGATTGTGGATCTAAGTGTGTTGGCAAGTCAAATAGAAAAAGATATTATATTTCAAGAAATTCGTTTACCACGCAGGAACCGAACATTTTTGCGGGCTAACTGTCTGTCTGTGACATTTTTGCAGTTATAATATCAGCACGAGTATTTACCATCCATCGCTGGCAGCATTGGAATGCTTGTGTTGTTCTCAGCAACATCCATGGATGCTGCCTCTGGCTGCTGCGGTTCAATCTGAAATTATTTTAAATGATAATTAACAATTTAGTTTTTATTAGGTTATCCACTACTTTTTGACAGATTCTCCATACAAAATCTGTCGAGTAGTTAGTTGTATCTGTCAAATAAATAGACTATTTGGAAGTGGTGAAACAGGCTCTTATTCTAATGTTTCAGATTTCTATATGTGCTAGTTACCAGCAGGGCTAGCCTAGCGTCAGTAGACATACGAAAGTATAAACAAACTGACAGATGTCACTTCAACGTCACTGTCTATCTTGCTGTAGAAAGAAACGTTTTTCAGTCTCTATGCTAGGGTTGCTGGTGAAAATGAACACATTAGACCTGACTTGCTGACGAATCCACAAATGTCTTGATTGGTTTCACAAGTCAAATTGGGTTGACATCAGTGAAAATAATTCTTAATTATATTTGAGAGGGGTTGCTGGTGAAAATATATTTGAGAAAATAATTTGATACATCTGATATCAAATTAATGTTAGCAGTTTATGAAGGTCTGTTGTTTGAAATAACACATGCATTATTACTAATACTATAAATGAAGACATAAGTGGAAGAAGCAGATAACTAACATTTTTAAAAACTCCCGGATTTTTGCGTCAATGGATGCTTTTGGACCCAAAAAATTATTTGAAATTAAAATAATGTGGACTTGATGTATAGCTAGATGTATAACTAGCTAGATAATGAAATAGGTAATTTACATTTGAAAAAATTTTATGGGAAAAAATTAATATATACTCAATGGTTTCAAAATAAGTTGTCCGCTTCTTCCACTTATGTCTTCAAATGAGAAAGTGACTTTGTTGGTTTGTTTGTCCTTTTTTCAGGACCAAACTGAGCCACCAATCAACTTGATTTCTGGCATAGGTTTAGTCTAAAGGATGGAGTGCAAAATAGGTTACTTTTGGAAGAACATCATGTGGTAAACCAAAGTATTTTAGTAGTACGTGAATACGAAACCGCGAGCAAAACTAGTCTTTTAATATCTCCTCATTATCCATACCCATTCCTATCGACTGACATTCTATGAGTGAATTTCTGGTTAAATAAAACTTACTTCTGGTGCCACCCTAGGCACTCTCCCCACACTGTGTCTCACACTGAACGGAGCACATCTCTCATAGTAGTTGATGACGAAATCTGGGAACGCCTGACCCAAATCATGTCCAGGCACCACATCCATTTCGTTGCAGTTTTGCCTGAAATTAATAACAAAACTTTTTAAGTACTTAAGTGCTATTTTTTTTTCAAAAGGCGACAATGCTGGCGTTATCTATAATAATGTAAGATTAACTACTAACATAAGAATAGGGAAGATGCATGTAAAACAACATTTATTGTATGCAAATTATTATGATAGATACACAGAATAACAAAAAATCTCTGTATTCTAGAAAATAATTAAGATATTAGCGATTTCAGTTTTCTACCCATCTCTTTCTCTCCGAACGTAATTTAGTATGAGCTTTGTATGCTTATAGACTTTGAAGTCACAATCAATATCTGATCTCTCTTTTGACTAATTTAAAGGCTTGTAACTTTGTTGTTTTTAATTTTATCAAAAAACTGATAGGACTACATCGTTTTTTAACAAAAATATTTATAAACATTTAAAAAATGCATACATATTCCCAATTTTGATAAATCTGTATCGGAAGTTTTGTAAAAGCATCTTTTACAGTATAAAAAAATCAAAATTTTTTATTTACTATCAATGCCTCGCAATGTTACACGCACTTATAGAGAAAAAAGTAACCTATGTATTGTGTTAATCCAGAATACTAAAACTAAATATGTTATCAAAATCGGTCCAGCCATTTAAGTGTGAAAAAGTAAGATACACACTCAATATAAGTATGAAGAGCTTTTATTTTCTGATAGGCATGTTATATGATTTTTAGTGCCACGATCAACTAAGAATATGCATTTGTTATGATGTATTTGTATAATGAAATTGAATTGAAAAAATTAAGTAGCCTATATTTGTACTAACCATTTAACCAGAAAGTATAGAGTTCCATGATACAGCTGTCCAGCTAGTATCTTTTCTGGTGCTAAGCCTCTTGACAGACCTCTGGGCTTCTCAACTTCTTGTATAGTCTGAAATAATATTTTGGTAATAATTATACAAATGGTATATTTTATGCCATTCAATAAATACTTTTTACAATTATCAAGCTAAATGTCCAAAAATAGAAAACCCAACCAATGCAATTTAAACATTAAGTTATGTATGTTTCCAAACAATTATACATACATATACATACTCTCAAAATATCCTTCTGGTTTTGTCGGGTATAAAGAGCAACCAGAACACCTTCTGATCGATACTCAATACTTAATATGGCCACTTGATCAATATCAGAAACAGCACAAGTAATCTCTCAGCTTTCCAAAGACTAAATTGAAGAAATAAGTGAATATAATAACATAACAGTAATTAATTAAAAATATCTTTACTGCATAAAACAACTTTTATCAATCATTACCCATTGTATCCTCATATCAATGACCTTTATTTTAGATTTACCTCTTTCTTTTTCTTATCTCCTCGTTTTGGTCTTTTGCGACCATAGGTATCATCTGCTACCTCTGCAGTTGGGGCAGCCTCACGTTCCCTCTTCAGCCGAGCCTCTTCGTAAGCTGATATCAATTCTGGACAGTCGAGGTTGTCTTCAGGTTCCCAAGTGTTGTCATCACTGTAAATTGGTAAGATGGGAGTTGTTGTAGAAATAATAATAAGAAGGTCAGTTATTAGACTTTTGTTTGTATAAATTTATCAATTACAGAACAGGTAAATTTTGGTATAGTAATAAGTTGATAACATGAAATATAGTCCCTTAGTTAAGAAGATCTTTAATATACTAGTTTTCATACTTAAACATCTTATTCTTATACCCGTAGAAATTATTAATAACATAAGTAAAAAGCTTACTTAGAATAACCCTTCCATTTTAGCAAGTATTCGACTTTGCCGTTTTTAATTCTGCGATCAAGGACTTTCTCCACAGAGAACTCTTCGTGTCTACCAGCTGTGAGAGGACCGCCGGGTTTATCAGTTTCCATAGGCTGGTCAGGTTGTAAGACTGAACTGGGATTGAATGACATCTCACTTGTTGTTTCCATGTTTACCTAAAACAGTTAATGGAATTAACAGAATACTGGATGAGCTATTAAAATTTTTGGGGTTTCATAGCCAAATGGCAAAAAACTAAACCGTAAGAGATTCAACATTTATGTCTATCTGTCCATCCGTATTTACTTTTTAATGATAGCTTAACTTGATGAGCATAACCCTAACAGGCAATATAATACCTTCACAAAACGGAAACAGTAATTAAATTATTAATTACATGGGCTAAACATTCTAAAAACAGCGAACGCTACATATTTTTGCAGAATTACACTTTGACAACAGAACCTTCATAAAACCGGTGAAATATTAAGTCGAAGACCCAGGTAAGTTTATGCAATTTAGCCATTTTGATACGTGAATATTGAAAGTAATGCGATGTTAAAATACAATATTTCTTTTACCTTTTAAGCACACACAGAATTAAAATTTTAGGTATTGATTGATGATGTACACATTAACTTATCCTTAAAATTATTATGTTTTATTTTGTGTGCATCGACTTCGACGCGTCGTTCGGTATTAAACTGTCAAGTGTCAACTGTCGAGGTAATGTCAAGTATTAAGCTGTCAACTGATAGTTTTTTTTCTTTAAATTACGCTACGGCTTGGACCATGGATGCCGCACTAGTGCAGTCGCGAAACTACACGACGCTGCGTTCTTTTCTTTTACATCGGGAAAACAAAATTCTTTAACAAATCCATAGTTTCAGCATCTCAAAGTTCTGATTACGCTCTTAACCTTCGGTTGGTCACCCTTTTAAAATCACACCGTCGGTAATCTGGGGTCTTTGAAAACCCGAAAACATAATGAAATAATAACGCTATAAATTGACATAAAACTTAGTTTTTTTAGGTCAATTTCATTATCTATCAGAGAACTTAAAAATTCAGATAAAAATTGAATGTTACCGGGATGTCTATAAAATTTCCTATATTTTATTTTTTAATCTAAAACTAAATAAGCTTTTTTTAATTATTTATTTAGCAAAACTTATAGCTAAATGACAAGTATTTCTTACATAACACGAGAAGGTCAATTAAAAGTTTTCTTTCCTTTTATATCGGGAAAACAAAATACCCTAATATATAATAATAGAACCCTAAAAACTATTAGTTTTGAAAGAAACATTATAAACAAAGACTAAAAAAAACATTGTCTTATGTGTACGCGATTACGAATGAATCACGTTAAGAGGGCTTGGTCTTGTTAAGAGGAAGCACCGAATTCCATAGAAACGAAACTCGTTCTATTTGTGAGTCATTTCAGTTGGAAAATGGCTTTCTTATTCATGGGATCGCGACCCCGTCGGAACATATTGCTGTTTACACACGTTAGGCCGACTTCGCACCAAATATGCGGAAAATATAGTCTTGTATACGTTCACCCAATGTTGGCGCTAGTGGTCATTAACCCTTTGTCATAAAATTTATAATTTCCATACAAAACGCGATTGCCAACAAAGTGATGTATCAGTTTTTTGATAAAATTAAAAGCAACAAAGTAGTCAGTTAGAAGGAGAGATCCGATATTAATTGAGACGTCAAAGTCTAAAGCTGTAAAGAAAGTTCATTTACTAAGTTACGTTTTGAAAAAAAGAGATGGGTATAATAAACTTAAATCGATTGTATCTTACTTATTTCTCAACCGAATTGCATGCATTCAATAAATTTTGTTTTATACGCATCCTACCTATTGTGTTAAAGTGTAGGTAGCTCAGGAGTCAGACGCAAGGCCTCATTTATTACGCACTTACTTACCAAGTTGAACTAAATTGACTTGATATAGTTCGACAACGGGCCTAATTAACCCATAGGCTAATGAGGTAGTCGCCTAGAGCGCGAGGGTCGGGGTACTGCCGTCCTAAAGCTAAATTGCCGCTATATACAAAAATGCTTTTTGAGTTATAAGGAAAAAACGCGGAAATTTTTCTAAGGGCTTCCTACTACGTAACGGCAAAATTAATTTCAATAACTCTATGACTATAAAAGCTACAAAAATTTTGATAATACACGTCGATAGAGCGCTTTTTTCTGATTATGATGGCATCAAAATGTGAAAATCGACCAGATGTAGGTTAACGGCATTTAAGCTTGAAGACGGCAGGGTAGGTGGTGCCTAAATCGTACCTTCGCATTTATAGTCTGGCTACTATTAGTTAAACCTAGAAAAAACATCCCAAATTCAAACATTCTGTAGATGGTATCACACAATAATTGTAACGGAGAAAAAGATTTTGATAATTTATCAGATCATGAGACCTAAACACGACAATTTCTTAAAAATATATTTTCTAAAGTAAAGTGTTATTCTCATTGAAATCCGATCCGAAACAAAATCCGACTTTGAATACTCGATGGAGGGACGGAATCCTGTTTCTCATATCCTATTATATGCAGAAAACGAATTCGGAAACTTAACCATTTTAACTATGGATCCATCTATGTCTTCGATGGTACCATAATGCATTCGCCCAATCTTGATCCAGTGGTACAGAGCTCGGTTCTTCACTCGGAGGTCGTGAGTTCGATTCCCACGTTGGAAATATGTTTTTTTCTACATCTCGTTAGGACAACGCAAGCTAATTACCTCATTAACGGACAAGTAAGATGCGTCGGATGCGTCCCACTGGGTTATAAGAGTAAAGGAAGAAAGAGACTGTCCCTTTGTACTGTGCATACAATTGAGCTCTATAAAATTACTCCTGCGTTACTGGCCTCGTTTCTATAAAACCGGCCACCGTCACCGAAAATGTTGTGGGAGTTATCCTTATTACAATCAGTGGCAGCTGGTACGTCATCGAGTCATTTTATTTAGTCAATGGTTACGTAACAATCATTCGCTTACGTTATATCTTACAAGCCGTAAAAACAGCACAAATCAAAACAAAAGAAAAAATAATTACTAATTACATAAAAACAACGCGTAACAAGAAATAGCAAAACTTATTGATAAATTATTAATAATGAGTAAATGTTGAAAAGTCATCAAGGTCATTCCCGGCGCGAGCGTGCAGCCGCTTCGGCAAGCCGAGCCGAGCGGGTGTTCGGGCGCCATCGGTAATCTTCGGTTCACCCGTGCGGCGCGGCGCACGAGATCGGACAAATTTCGCGGTACATTTGTAGGAAGAAATGTCGGGCCCACGCGCATATCAGCTCGCGCCTCATACAAAATGTACTAGTGGCCCTCGTTGATGTTTTGTTTATAAGTACCAAATATTTTCGTCATAATTGGAAAGTTAAGTTGTTATTCTAGTTTGTGTATCAATATAAAATGATATTGCTATGCGTAGTTACAAATAAAAATGATCACATTTTAGATTTTTTTAATATTTTAATCTGGTAGTTCAGCGCACGAGCGCACTTAAGGTACGGCCGCCCCTGATTACAATGCATTCGCCCAATCTTGGCGGTAGCAATTATAACATCTCTGTCAAAAACATTGTCACTATACAAACCGCGATAGACAACAAAGTCTTGTGTTGTCACTTTGTTGTTGGCAATCACAGATTGTATAGAAATGACTAATTTTTGAACGGAGGGTTGATGACCGCCACCAAGATTGGGCGAATGCATTGTAGTAACTCAACCTGTGTAAGCCGCCTAAGCATTTGAGTGTACGCTTATTGATATTTCGCCTGGGGCGAGCCGATTGTGTTCCGTTACCTTTTGTTTCACATGTACCTTTGCACATGCATTCTGCACGATGAATTAGGGCATGTATTTGTAGACTAAGAGCTAGTGGTCAAGTAGCAAACTCTATTTTAATGCGCACATACTCTTTCATCTCTCGTTGCTGTGTGGGCATTCATATATCGCCAGCGCCAATGAGGTATTATAGGAAACCCTCGGTAGCCTCACTTGCTGGATTTTTATGTCAGTTTTCCGTAAGTCCGTGGCGTCCATACGTGCCGAAGCGTGGCTCTCCCTTGAACAATAACAACAATTTTGAGTTGATGCTGTTTTCATTTATAACAACAAGTTTGAGTTGATGCTGTTTTCATTTATAACGGTTTCTTTATAAATGAAAACAGTAACTCAAAACATTTTGATCATGCTTTTAATATTAAGCGCGCCCTAATAGGGCGGGCCTAGGACTCGCATACAAAAATATGGACATACTTGTTTTTTTTTTGCGACAGAGACATCAAATATAGATAGCAGAATTTTCCTCTATCTGGCGACTGACCTGTAGAAGGGATTAAATAAATTAATAGTCATACATGCACGTAAAAGACAAAAATAAATTAGGGATCGTTCAAGCCGTCTCTATTTTTGGGCTGAAGTGTAAGCTGTGTGCTTTAAATTATATTCTGGAACAGGAAAGTTTTTTTATATACCTTGCTAAGAAATCGAGTTAAGCGATGTTTCGGGAAGCAGGTAACAGAGATTGGACCTCTAACTAAAGTTGCAGGACGACTAGTAGGAGGCTCCACATTACACAGTCTGTTCAAAGTACCATTTAACGGTGGCAAAATGTAGAGTTCTTGTTCGTGTATTTGTTTATTTATTTGTTTCGGAGAACCAACACTTTATATTTAGAAAAAATAGAATCTATATATGCAAGAGAAATCCAATAATAGGTTTTGACTATCAAAGAGATATAACATAGCACACGTACATCTTACACACAACAATTAATATATACGGTATAACACCCTCAATCTAAAAAACTTATCCTTATTATACTTGAACTATTAATTTCTTATATCTTATCTTCATAATCTTTAGCATAGTTGGCATATTACGGATTGCTCCATGCAAGCCAAATATCTTAATTAAGGTGAAGTGTTCTATCAGTCACTCGCTAAAAAATATCTTATTGTACGCGGATCGAAATTTTGTAATCTTGATGGTGTAGGGACCTAGGTTGAGTTATTTGCAAAGTTTATTAAAAGATCTACTTGCTAGCATTAGGAAGAAAATACCTCTGTAGTTGGTACTGTATCAGATTCACAAGAAACTCTTTCATGCACCCCACGCTTTTACAAACACATATTATGATTAGTTAGCGCATAGTTTACACTTCAGCCCAGAAATAGAGACAGCTTCAACGATTCGTAATTTATTTTTGTTTTTGACGTCAACTATAAAAGCGAGTTTTTTGTGTTTTTCTGAAAGTCCAAATACATCTATAATACGATCATTCATCATCAAGTTTCAGTTCATATCTGCCGGCTCATTCATCGGATCAGCTCGACAGTACTATAATATAATTGTATTCAGACGTTGAAACCTAATTGTGGTCAAAGTTCATTACAAGACCTTTCTAACAAGTCCAAACACGAGTATGTTACGATATTCCATCATGTAATGCTAGTGCCTATCTTCTGGCTTCAACATTAGACTTTGAAAGCTAATCATGGTCAACGTTCATTATAAGACCTTTCTAACCAGTTCAAACACAGCTGTCATACGATCATTCATTAGGAAGTTCCTGTTGACATTTTTCGGCTCTATCATCAGCTCGACAGTACCATATTATTGTGTTGTCATCAAAATCACAACTGCCAATTTTCACGACGCTACGATCTTTAGGAGAAGGTTAAATTAGTTTTCTTAGATTTGATTTCAGACTCGTACTTACGTACATACAGGTCGACTTAATAAAAGCGTTTTAAAAAAACCAACAGCATGAACCACGGCCTTTGTATTACCGTAAACTTGTTTACAACTATTTTGCTTGTTCAGCTAGACAAAGCAGTATGGAGTCTATTCGCTGGGTGCAATGTAGACGCACAACGCGCACGATGGCAAAAAAGGCACCTGGCAGTCGGCGTCATACCAATTGTCACTATTAATTTAAAAGTGTCTGTCATTTAAAAGTAATTAAAGTGACAGGCGTCCATTTGACATGTCAAATCTCTACGTTTCGTCTGCCATATTTCGAGACGTACCAATTATAAACTAGTCGAAACCCGCAACTTCGTTGCGTGAAAATTTTTTATAACACATACATATGTGTGGCTTATACTTAACAACTAGTAAATAAAAAAATATTTATTCGAATCCTTTTAGTAGTTTTGGAGATTACCGCGTGCAAATAGACAAACACATATACCGACAGACAGATAAACAGACAACTTGTTTGTTTTTGATGTACAGCTTTGTACCACACAGCGTTATGTCGTACTTACAACACTAACTTATAAATAAAACTTTTAAATAACTTTAAAAAAAATTCTTATGTTAAAGATTACTGTTCCTAAGCGGGGGGGGGGGGGGCTAACATATATTAGTTTGTAAGAATATATAAATGTACAGACACCACAATTTTACATTTATATTCTACGTATATATAAAATGATACAAATATGTTTGTTTCTAGTTTTAAAAGCTATTTAGTTTCATAGCTAAAATACATCATAACCAATAATAGATACTGAAAAATCATTAACGTTCTTCGTTGTTAGTAACAATAAATTAATTTTTAAGCAATTAATACGAGCATTGAACAATGCTCATAAAATAAATAAATCTCTAGATAATCGATGAGTAATAAAATTTTATGTGCCCCCTAAGAAATTGATTTCTAGACATTTTTTCAGAATATTATGTCAAGTTCAGGTGATGGCATATTTGCAGCACCGTACGCGTCGCTTTTCTTTTTTTTAATTAATGATATTTTAGTTGACAAGCGAGCAGACGGGTTACCTGACGGCTACTGCCAACGCCCATTGACATTCGTGACATCCGAAGAGATACAAGTGCGTTGCCTGATTTTATGAGGGAAGTGGGAATTGGGAATAGGGATAGGGGATTGTTGAAGTTGGGCCACCGGTAAACTCACTCACTGAACGAAACACAGCACAACGCCGTTTCACGCCAGTTTTTTGTGAGGTCGTCGTATTACTTCGGTTGAGCCGAAGCATTCCCAAGAAGTCTTCCATGGCAATGATGTCTTGTATACTTGAGTGAAATACTCGAGATACTCAAGTATCTCGATTTCGCAAAGTATGTATGAGGCTTTCCAGAAATACGGCGCGTACGGTGCTGGTGCGCGTACGACCTTATGTCGTGATCTGCCGGCTGGGCTGGACAACGAGACTAAATTACTTAGGTCCCCAAATTGGGTATGAATCTACTACCCTAATAGTTCATCGATAGAAACTTAACGCTTTCACATCACTAGGCTAGGTATCGCTAGTACCTCACAAATGTTATTGCTCGTACATCAAAGACGCCGGCAATTGACGTTTCATTCAGAAGTCGCGGGTGAAAATTTCCCGTTTCACATTTGGCACGCGCATACGTTGGAAAGAGACGGAAACGCTCATTTTCCTCGCTCCGCTACGAGTGCGAGAGGGAGGCATATATTTTTTGACGTGATCTCGGTAGAGATGAGACCGTAATTAATTTGATCGTACTTCGCTCATATCGGTGCTAGTGGGGTCATTAGTCGATAGATTGTATCGATTTATAGTTATATTAGTGTTGTAAATGTTATCGTCGTGTAACACATCTAAAACGAGATACCGAATTCTTAAAACTTTTCCTAAAACTACGCGACCCGGTTACACGGTTCAAAAACTTTCTTTGCTACAATTTAAAAAGAGCTTCATTTGTGTGATTTTAAAATTACTTTGTTGTAAAATTACATTGTAGTTCAGCAACGTATACGTTAATTTTACGCATGAGAACGTTCTCGTCTTATTCAACAGAACGCACATGACATTGTACAGAGTACAAAACTATGTCAATTATACTTTTATGCTCTTTACGATATTTTTATGAAGTGATTTAATCCTATGAGAATGGAGCAATAACCGTAAAAAAATCTGAAAATGTATTTTATGTTTAATTTTTACTAACTTAATAATAAATTATAATTTATTTAAATATAAAAATTCACTACTTAACTAAAAATAATAGGGCATGAAAAAAAAACAAATACATTTCTAGTACACTGAAATAATTATATTAATTAGTTTAGACAAAAAGTTAAGAAATTATGGTTACAAAAACGTTAAGCTCTTTTATTTCGCGATGGAAGTCACCCAAACGTATGTTAATAATATAGCTTTTAACTTTTAAAATAATGTACAGCGTTCAAATTTCTGCGGTGAGCTAATAATTTTTTGTGTATTGCAATCGTTTATTATCCAGCCAAGATATCGGCCAAAAAATATACGTGATGATAACATTTTTGATGAAGAATAAAAAAGCAACCGATACACCACGGACCTAACTATCGACAAACTTATTTCATCGATAAACAAAGTTATCGATATCGCCACGCACCTGTCACTAATGCGGGGGCCGGGCGGCAGGTGCGTCCAGACGCGGCGGCGCGCCAGTCTCTCGCGACCCCCGCTCCGAGCACACGTCGCTCGCTCGCATCTATCGACACTCGACACGTGCAACCCTATCCCGTGTTCCATTTTCGTGTTGTGAACTTGTGTTTGTAAATCGGTAAGTGATGTGCTTTATCGATAAGTGTGCCAGTGGGCTGCTGTATCGTCTAAGCGAATGTTTACATTGTGAGAACACGATCGGGACGATTAGATGTACGATAAAAAGTAACAAAAGAGCAGCTTTCGTAGAAAAGATATCAACGCGCGCGCGCTGTTATTAAAATTTTTTTATTTCGTAGCATGTTTTGTTAATTGATTTTCGTGAAAGTGTTCGGGCGAGTCGGATTATGCTCGTGTGTATATTTTTATCTGGAGAAATCAAAGGATTTGTTTGACTGTATATTTCGTATTCACGTTTAAATGCACTGTCAGAGCTCCGTTAGGGTCTTATGTCGTGTGTAAATTGATAAACGATAATTTGTAAAGCTCATACACTTTATAATACAGAAATACCTACAAGAGCCAAGAAAGCTATAAATATCGTAAATAATTATCATAATATTGATTATAGGCAGTTCATTACACGGATAAGCAAATATGATCATCGTAAAAACACGTTATTATTTATATTTATTATAAATGATGTGAATTTCCTATACAAATATTCTCCACAGAAACATCAAGTTTCATATTATGATAATGTATCGACTTTACATAGTTTGTTCTGATACTTTCCCGATTTTATTTATATAGTACTAGCTGTTGCCCGCGACTCCGTCCGCGTGGTAACTTTTCTCTCGAAATGATTTTCCTGATTATTTTGCTACAAACCTCACGGAGCCCGAGACTTTCCAACGAATGCAAAACCGTAAAATAGGTTTGTGTGTTCTGGAGTTATATCGTCAGGGAGAAGGACCCGACTTATTTTTTTATAATTGATTTGCCTTTAATATATTTTAACCCTATATTGTTGGTACACCCTTTGTAATGTTTTCTTTGCGTGCTTTTTTACGTTTCCAAAGGTAGAGCATGGAAATATAGTAGCAAGAAATCATTAAAAAATGTCAAGTAAGCGAATGAGATATGGACAGTTTTTTTTTAATGATATTTAGGGGGCAAGCAGACGGGTTGCCTGATGGAAAGCAACTGCCGACGAAAAATGACGAAAGGAATTGGTGTAGCAATATTGCGAAGTGACCTTTTTAGAGCACCAGGCGGAATATGTGGTTTTTTTGAGATCAGAAAATGTCTCATTTGTACACGCCTCTACCCGGGATCGAACCTAGCACCCTCTTGGGTGCGAACCAAAGGTGTATCCGCTAGGTTACGAACGCTCTTTGATGATTTGATTATATTTGGCAGCTCGTTACCAAACATTACTTATGCTCTCTTATATCGTCTTTTTGTGGTGGGAGAGTCATGCTTCGGCCTCACAGAAAACTGGCGTGAAACGGCATTGTGCTGTGTTTCGTTCAGTGAGTGAGTTTACTGGTGGCCCAATTTCCCCAATCCCTCTGTCCCTATTCGCATTCCATATTCCCTCATTAAGGCCGGCAACGCACTTACGATACTTCAGATGTAGCGAGTGTCCATGGGCGACGGCAGTCGCTTTCCATTAGGTAACCCGTCTGCTCGCTCTCCCCCTAAAAAAATCGTATATCTGTATTCTAGATAGGAGCGTATTTCCGACAACGCTCTTACGAAGTTCTCTTAAGACACCTTATTTTATTAAAAATAGGTCTTAATAAGGAAACGTAATCAGGCGATCTGGCAGCTCGTTTCCCCGGGCACGGAACTCGGAAACACGCGTTACACTCACAAGTGGGTTAGCAGTGAATGATTATTATAATTGCACTTCACGGTTGGTTGTGGCGCTCTCCAAGTTATCGTGTTAATATGATAACATGAGTACAGTTTATAATCGAAACCCCTAGACAACACGTCTTCTTTACTGCTAAGAGGCGGCCGTAGCCTACTGGGTAAGAGCTTTGGTTCGCACTCGGGAGCGTGCAGATTCAAACCCTGATAGAGGCGTGTACCAATGAGACATTTTCCGATCTCAAGTACGTAATACGGATGCTCGTTGCCGTGGGAGAGTCATGCTTTAGTACGAATGAGTCGGCTCGACCGAAATCATACTACGGCCTTACAGAAAACTGGCGTGAAACGGCGTTGTGCTGTGTTTCGTTTAGTTTACCGGTGGCCTAACTTCCCTAATTCGCCTATTCCTATTTCCATTCCCTCATAAAGGCCGGTAATGCACTTGCCACTGTTCGTATATTATGCGTGTCCATGGGCGACGGCAGTTGCTTGCCATCAGGTCTCCGTCTGCTCGCTTGCCCCCTAAATATCATAAAAAATGAGCCGCTTGAAAATATATCTTCTGATTCGGTTATTATTTCAGTACATGTACCGGCACTTTTGGACCGATTTGAACCTCACAAAAACGCCGCTTGAGGCCTCCGTAATTATGAAATCAAAACTTACTATAGTAGCTTCGGATTAGTCATTTGAGTAGTACTTTATAATATACACTCAATAACTACAAAAATAACCACTAATTATAGACACGCGAAAACTAAAAATAGCTCTACATTGAGAGATATTAGTGTCGTTGTGGATGAAAATAAATTATTACGTTTGTCTGTTATTTTTAGAATAAGTTAGTAGTTTTCTTAAAAAGTGCAAGGAAAATATACATAACGTCTATATCACTTTATTTATGTATGTTATGTAATTAGCATCGCATTGTGTGTGTGGATCGTGGGTTTTTTTATGATATTTAGGGGGCAAGCGAGCAGACGAGTTACCTGATGAATAGCAAATGGCGTCGACCATGGACACTCGCGACATCCGAAAAGTCGCAAGTGCGTTGCCGGCCTGTATGATGGAATAGGGATAAGGGAATAGGGAAGTTGGGCCACCGATAAACTCACACACTGAACGAAACACAGCACAACGCCGTTTCACGCCAGTTTTCTGTGAGGCCGTGGTATCACTCCGGTCCGTTCGTGCCGAAGCATGGCTCTCCCACGGCAAGACATAGCACGACAAGGCAAGGGTGTGGTAAAACAAATTGTGTCATTATATCTATGGACGCTTCACACCACGTCAGTCTGAACGGAAATATATTTAATACTTTTATACTATACACATATTTAAGATTTTTATTACATGATACACACATTGAATACACATCCAAGACCCAGGAACGTTGAAAAACTAACTCCGTCGACGAGATTCAAACCCGCGACCCCCGGCTTAAGCTACCAACGCGCTTACCAACTGAGCCACAGAGGTCGTCAATAATTTAATTATTAGATTATTATTGTTTAACGAAGTGATGGCAGCTCATGGTACACGGTAAAGTTAGTACAAGTTTATGTTGTACCATTAACCTGTTGTCTTGGTATTTCTTTGCCTTTTAATAAATGATAATGAATAAAAAAAATATGATAAATAGTTTTGCGGAATAACATAAGACATACTCTCACTGACATTATAAAGATGGTCGACGGAGGAATTTCATAGGGTCATTAATATTTTATTAACCGCTCTCTTACTGGTTGCCTTGGTTGAAAACCGGTGGTTACGGGTTGCCTTGGTTGGAAACCGGTGGTTACTGGTAGCCTTGGTTAAAAACTCGGTGGTTGCCGGCCTTGGCTGAAACTACATCCGAGTTAATCTACAATTAAATTGGTAGTACGGAAAATTTTCAACTATATTTTAGAGATTAGAAGATGCAGATTTTTCTTGTGTGAGGAGAAGTTGAATAAAGTGTAAGGAAAAATTGAGCTTTAATTTGAAGACATAACTGGATGAAGTGGTTAACTAATATTTTAAAAGCTGCCGGATTTTTGCGTAAATAAACACTTTAGGACCGAAAAAATGATTTGAAATTTAAAAAATGTGGATTTTAACTATAGTAATTCACTAGCTACATAATAAAATAGATAATTTATAAGATTTCTGGGAATTTTATAGGAAAAAAAAAACTATTTACTCGAAAGTTGTAAAGTGTTAGTTATCTGCTTTCTACACTTATGTCTTCAATTATGATAGTTACTTACCTTTTTGTCTAATGAAAAAGATTAATTTTTAAAGTGTCTGAAATCATCGCCGCATTATGTTATGTCTTCCCTCAATGGAATAGGATGCCAATAGCAAGAAAATAACACCTATATTAATCTCACCCTCTTTGAAAGTAGGTTAAACAGTTTGGAGAAGTAGAACTTTTTATAAGTAGAACTTTTAATAAGTTATTTCGGCACGGAAATGTCAAACAGCTGGTTTTTGAAATTCGATTTAGAGCCTGTTCTAGTTAAGAGGATTTGGTAGGGGAGTGAAGTTAGCGGATGACATTGACAGTAGTTTGCCTGAAACTATTGTCAATGTCATGGCGTTAACTCACTTCACTTCGTACGAAATTCGCCTAGTGTGGACAGACTCTTCGGGACACTTCCTATGATTCACTTTTGCCCTCAGTTTAAACCTAACAAAATTAAACAATCTCATAACAAATCACAAACCAATTAAAAGAGGAACGCCAAGAATTATAAATATGCAAATTTTATTACGAGTATTCGTAGAATGTTATTCCGTTACGTTGTCTATATTTAGTTTCGGTATTTTTTTGTTACTTTACGTGGACGAAATACCGTATGAATACGAGAATGTTTGAATTTGGAGTGTGGCTGTATTTCGTATTGGCTACCAGTCTCTCTGTACTCTACAAGCTTGTCATTTACAATGGTAAATTTATTTGAGATGTCAAAATATGGCCGTCTGCCACTAAAAAAATGGCAGTTTGTATGCCAGCGAATTCTAAACACTAAGGATTGAGGAATACAGACAACGCATGCAATGTGAGCTCCATAACCTATACAGCTAACTTCTCCACGATAATAGTCCTTATTTCATCGGCAGTAAGCTCTATCGAAGGCACAATATAACTGAATGGACATTAACAACGCGTACCAATACCAAATATAGTTAGATTGATAGAACATTTTATGATATCTTCGCTGTGGTATCAATTGAGTTTTCAGCTTAATTTATAGCTTGTTAAGCGATTCCTTTGATTCCTCGTGTAATGTTTTAAGTTATTGCTATTATTATTACTGTTTTACTCTCGCAAGTTGGTTTTAAAATATGGAAAACGTATAGTCGGTTTCCATGCATTTTGATTTCAATATAAACAAAGAGCCCAATTAAAATGTCACTCAAATTCTTAAAATTTCTCCGAGATATTGGAATTGTAATTGACATTTTATGCAGCCACATGAAATATACGATAACACTTTCTTCTCTCTCCTGAGCTTCTCCTTTGTCATGACAGCTTGCATATTTAAATATCACTGTGTCATCTTCTATTATTTGTTCTGATATATTATTATTTGCTAGAAATAAGTCAGCAACGGACTCTCAAAAATTAGAAAATAATTTTAATTTAGATAACTGTAAAACTTTAAGTTATGATTGGTCAGTATCAATTTTACTTTTGTATTCTTCGTATTTCTTTTATTTCTCTATTAAATCAACCATAAATAAATCAAAAACAGTTTTATATTTCAAGAATAATCAAGTTTCTTTAGAGAGTAGGTTAAACAGTTTGCAGAAGTAGAATTTTTTATAAGGCTCTATGTTTCGCCACGTCGCTATGAATTTTAATATCAGTATTTAATACACATTCTATCAAAATTAATTCAAAAACTCTGAGATACTGCGTCTGGTCTAAAAAACTAGTTTCTGTCGACATACGGACCGGTGGAGCTTAAAATTGAAAAAAAAAACTATATTAAAAAAAAAAAACTTTATTAAAAAAAAGATTTAGTATAGCGGAAACAGAAATACATATTCTGTGTGAATTTCAACTCTCTCTAGCTATTACCGTTCTTGAGATACAGCCTAAAGTCAGACAGAAGGACAGACATAGTAATAGGGTCCCGTTAATACCCTTTGGGTACGGAACCCTAAAAAGTCCGAACATACAACCTCCTCCTTTTCGGAAGCCGGTTAAAATGTAACGGCGGCGCGCTCTTCTGAACAAATGCTCCGATTTTCCTCAGAAATTAATACAATAATGCCCTCATTACGGCCGCGTAACACTTAGCGCTCGAAAACGTTCAAGTGGCTAGTTTTACGCGTTGCAAGAAGTTGTACGGTATTAATAAAGATTTACACTGAATTAAACTTCTGATTATTTTGTTATTTTCATTTATTTTATTATTTTCATTGACAATTTAAGAGCATAATTATGACTTTATATTATCATTACAAGACTACTAAACCCGACTATTATTTCTATTATTAATTTATTTTGTCTTTTCTTTAACTAATGTTGTTTAGAAAAGAAAGGCAATAAATTTTGACACTGTAACAACAGTTGTAACGGCAGTTGCATTCCATCAGGTAATCCGTCTGCTCTCTTGCCCCCTAAATATCATAAAAAAATGTTGAAGGATATCCATTAACATTATCCAGGTATTTTCGGTACGTGTTATTGACGAACAAACATCCAAACAAACAAATCAATGAGAAAAATAGAAGAGTTCTGCTTGTGTCCAGTAGTGGGGTATTTCGCCGTTTGTCCACCAGCACCGTCAACCGAGAACGAGACTTTTTCGGCCGGATAAAATGCAACTTTATCATCTAGGCTATAAATCTCATTTTCTAGCGACATTGCCCTATTGTCAATGTCGTCGCCGTCATTAAAGGTGTAGAGGAAAATGAAACCTGTAGTCTTTGTCATAAAGTGGCATTTTATTCGGCCGAAATATTCTTATTCTCGGTTGACGGTGTACTGGACAAACGGCCTTAAAAACGAAAGACTAAAAAATTGCTGTAGTCGGTTAAAAATATCTTCTTACGGAATTTCGTATAAAGTTTTGTGCTAAGTTACGACGATGAAACTATAGATTTTAATTATTGTGTGGCGTATCAGTCAAGACTTTATCGAAACCGAAAGCATTAAAAGTTACATTGACAATAATCCTATAAAAGATCATTCAATTTATCACTTGACAGATGTGCTACTGGAGGTTTCGTTTGACAGTAATACTATAATCCTATTCTTAAGTTAACAATGGGTTGTATTAACCATTACGGTTAAAAACGTATCAGTTCTCTATTTAGACGTTTGAAGGCTCGAAATCATTTTCATAAAACGCGTCATAACAAAGATTTCGAGCCTTGGAAAGACATCAATTCAAATTTTTAACGTTCATGTCATACATAGCGTTCTGTAATAAACTTACTCTCCTGCGATTTTTAATGACATTAGCGTACAGTTGATTAGTGTTAATAGGATTTCCTTATAATCAATTCATTGTAATTTGGCACAAAACATCATATAATCTTACTGAAAACCAGCGTTGTAAAGTGTGTTTGCAACACATGCTGAGTAGGGGCCAATTTGGTAATAATATTGAAATGTTTTTATTTTTTACTCTGAATGTATGTTTTACCATAGACAAATTATTATTTCTCTATGGTTTTACCAAATAAAGTTAATTTCTTTCTTTCTCCTTTCTACAAAATGTATCAATCAAAATTTGTACGAAATTCCACGCTAAGTTATTTCTAACAGACTATACTCGATTCACTGAAACACATAAAAGGCCACGAAGTGCTGAGTTTTTGCGTCGAAGATCGTTATCGATTTTATCTGATCGATGTATCGGAGTGTTTGTCAAATCGATTGGAGCTGGTATTTTTTGTACCAGTAGCTTGTATGCCATCATCGCTGTTCTGTCCTGACATATGATTAACAGTCAACGTGAGCTAATGAGTTGAATTCTTGACGTGGGAGAGCCATGCTTCGGCAGGAATGGGCCGGCTCGACAGGAGTGATACCACGGCTTTGTGCCGTGTTTCGTTCAGTGGGTGAGTTTACCGGTGGCCCGACATCCCGATATCCTTATTCGCTCACAAAGGCCGGCAACGCACTTGCGACTCTTCGGGTGTCGCGAGTGTCCATGGGCGTCGGCAGTTGCTTTCCATCAGATCACCCTGCCTCGGTTGCCCATTAAATATTAAAAAAAAAGAATTCGTTACAGTTTACAATGATACAATCGTAAAGTCCGTCAAAGTTGACATGTGGCATGCGTTGATATGTAAATTTTGGATAGTTTAATGATAAATGAATAGTATAAGGAAAGTTGATTCGTAGCCAGGAACTCATTAAGTTAGTTGCGATATGCCAAACCTTAATAGAGATGGCGGCTAACATGGAATTGTCATATTTAACCAAACGACGTAAGTCCGGCGACTGGCTAGGAATCTATTTCTTTGGTGGTACTTGTAGCCTCGACCATTTGTAGAAAAAATAATATGAGTACTTACTACTGTTTAGGGTTCCGCACCTAAAAGGTAAAAACGCGACCCTATTACTAAGACTTCGATGTCTGTCCGTCTGTCTGTCTCCAGTTAATAGCTAGAGGGTTAAAACTTTCACGGAATATGTATTTTTGTTGTCGCTAAAACAACAAATACTAAAAACAAAACAATTAAATATTTAATAGGGCCTCTCATACAACAAATGTTTCATGGCGCCAGTATCTTCCATTGGTCGAAATTCGATTTCATAAACAAAATCACAGACTTCAACCATAAAAGTATTTCGTGTACGATCATCAAAATAATGCAGTGTGTTGTTCTGTGCGTATCGTTTTATTACTTAAAAATATGCAAGATTAAAGCATTTTTTTAAATATAATTAACTCCATATCAACTATAACTGGGAGAAATTTCATGCTTTTTAACCGACTTCCAAAAACGAGGAGGTTATTATAATATCTACGTGTCTTTCGTAAAAAGGGGTACAAAGTTTTCCGCGCGCATATTAATATATAGATAGATACGACTTTGTGGTACAGTAAGGCGCTGGGAACAGTTTTTGTACTAACGGTGTTGCGAGGAACTTCTATGGCAAATTATTTACATGTCATACTTTTGTTTTCTTCTAATGCCTGTGAAGCAATTATTATAATTGGTAATTGAGCGAATGAGGCGGCGACTATCAGTTTTAAATATATTCGTTTTTTAATTTTCATTATTTATTAAACTATTTATATCGTTAGATATTTAAACTACCATTACACGGTTCATCTAATGCGATAAGTAGTGTTAATAAAATTGTTCATCAATGGGGCTAAAATTTGTTTATATTGATTAGTGTTTAACGCTGTATAATATTTATAATTTTATGTCATAACATAATAAACTATGTTTGAGGTTTTCACGTGCTTGGTATAAAATAGATGATTGCTTTTCCTGGAGTTTAGAACATGTTAAAGGCTGAAAAATGGTGCTTTCAATCCAGTTTCATTGGCATATTACATACCGATAAAAAATTTAAAGACTTCTACTCGAGAATTCGACATCAAAAATGTCTTCGATCTCGACTTCTTTAGTTGAAAAAGTTTACAAGTTACATATTTGTCCCCGGTTGGTGTTGCTGATTTTGCTTTATCCTTCTTAATAATAATCATATAAAGTGTTAGAAAATTTCACAAGAATAATAAACGAAAAAAAACACCATGTAAAGATATAATCGAATCGTTTCGTGCCTAACGACGGAAACCTATCCAATTATGTGTTAGCAAAATTCAAAAGGAATCGAAGTGGACATTCGATCGACGATATGCTTAGAGGTTAAGCTTTAGTGCCGTGAGAGATTTAACGATTAAGGTCGTTTAAATCATTGGACTTAGGCAGAGGCGTGTTTAGGAACATTGCCTCGGGGCATCTACAGAAAGGCTCTGTAAAGGTCTTCAGAAAAAATGGTTTTTGATGTTTAGAGACCACCCTTTGACAATTTTTTCTGTTCTTAACAATAATTGCCATGAGCATTCTCGCAAAACTCGTGTTCAAACCGCGATTAACTACAAAATCTTGTTTTGTCAATTCGTTTGTAATGACATGACGATATGACAAATTTTTGACAGAGGGCTGACCCTACCTCCTAGTTTGAGCGAAACTCAAACACTATAGAGTCATGCCCGGATCCAGGCTCCAAGATTCAGATAAAACTTTGCGACTTAGATACCGAAAATACGTCGTTGATGAAGTCGGGGAAAAAAGCTAGCATGATTATAAAAACGTACTGTAACATTTTCCCAGGTCCACGGTCGTATTATTGTGATTATTTATGTATCAATCATCGTTTAAAAAATTCACTTTGGATCATTTGAATGCCAATCATTTTAACGATACTCCTATTCAAATGTGATTCGATCGGTGTCGATTATGAACCGTATGACGTTGATGATAGAGTTGTAAATGTTATGAAAATTTTAACCGTCTAACTCCCATAACTTAGGCACCGCATTTCAATGCAGTGCTTTTGGTATAGGAGTGTTTTCTTAGCAAACATACGTGAAGTAAGTGATTATGTGGAAATGTTACTACTACAACAAGCTTTTGCCCGCGGCTTCTCGTTACGGAGTATTTTCATACAAACTTTAATAACCTTTTATATGTCTTTTTGATCAGAATCATTTCCTAGCGAATGCCTACATCATAATATCCACCTGCACGCCGAATTTCAGCTGGATCTATCAACTAACATATCTTTTAACTTTGACTACTTCGTCATCTAGAATTCACTTTTTTTTATTTTTAATTATTATAATTTTACAGTCCTCCATTTACGGAAAAAAGACAGTTTTTAATTTGTTACCCGCTTCTTCCACTTATATCTTCAATTTATGTTCAAATCAGCATTTTTATACAGAACTTTACCAGTTCTAGACCAACTCGCTCATCGGTTTTTTATATTGTTAAAAAGATGAAATAAAAAATAATTATACTCGTCATGAATAAGAGTCCCTTGTGGAATTTTAATGGAAGTACTTAGCCGAACCCTTCTCCTACTTATAGGATATAATTATGGTCTTTGATTTCTTCTAACAAGCGATAATGTAAGAGATAAGTAGGTAATTGAGCCTTTAGGAAGTTGGTTCGAATTGGAATAGTTTTAACGAGATTCTTGATCCTGAACGTGGCATTCCTGTATTTTTTTTTAAATTTATTTAGGAAAAATAGTTTTTTAATACAAATGACTCAGACTACGTAGTATGATAATTCATACTAATATTATACATGAGAAAGTGTATATGCTGTATGTTTATCCTTTTTTCTTGCCCTGAGAAATCAACTAATTGACTCGATTTCTGGTATAATCTATAACGATAGGATGCAGAGTAATATAATATAGCTAGTTTTTGGTCTTAGAAGATCTCAGAATTTTCGCATTGCAAAATTTTCGAAACCAAAACATCATGTTCCCAAGATGTTCTAAATTCAAAATTTTCGAAAAACATTTCTGTGAGGAAAATCTGTTGTATGAACCATCTACAACGGATGCAAAGACATTTATATTTTGTCTGGAGATCAAAGCAATGCTTATCTCACAACCCGAATCTTTGAAAGACATAAAACACATCGAGCTGTGGGTCTAAACGTTACTAATTGTGGTATAACGGTAACCTACCATAACTAAGTTCCCATGAACGCCGCGTCGTTTCACCACGTGGGTAAACAAATGAGCATGAAGTTTCGACTTTACGATCTGTTTTTAGGCTCAGATCGCACAGCGCGCGTAAAATTTTGCGCGCATACGCACAAAATGCACGGTGGTTTAGTCTTTAACAATTCATACCGAATATTATAAATAGGAAAGTGTTTGTTTTGTTTGTTTGTTACTTTATCCTTTTTTCACGCTCTAACGAAGCAACCAACCGACTTGGTTTTTGGTATAGACTCAGTTGAAAGGATGCGGAGAAACATAATGTAGCCTTGTGTTCAAACCTGATGTAAAGGTGGATTACTAGAATATCCCTAAGTGAAGTTATTAGTAATTTATAGATATTTTCGAATTTCACGCGAGCGAAGCCTTATGTAAGTATTATTATCGCATTATCTGGACTTTGTCATCAATCGATGTTTCTAACACGTCCAGGTTAGACATAAAAAGAGCTAGCTCATCTAAGTTTAACCCTTGTATCCACCGACCGTGTTAGGTCGAGCGAGTTGACCGGAACATTGGCTATTACACGGTTAACTATGTGTGACATAGGCATTATTTGGTGTTTTTTTTTGCATAACACTAATTTTATTATTGTCAGTCAGTTTGGACGTTTGTCCGTCAATCATGCCGAAACTGCTGAACGAAATTCGATAAAGTTTAGTTTTTTTTTTCATGATATTTAAGGGCCAAGCGAGCAGACGGGTTATCATATGGAAAGCAACTGCCGTCGCCCATGGACACTCGTGACATCCGAAGAGTCACAAGACAACCCGAAGAGTTACCGGCCTCTATAAGGGCCTTTATAATGGGAGTTACGGGCCTTTATAATGGGAGCATGGATAGGTTGATTAGGGAAGTTGGGTCACCGGTAAGCTTACTCACTGAACGAAAGACAGCACAACACCGTTTCACATAGGTTTTCTGTGAAGCCTTGGTATCCCTAAGATATTCCGTTTATTTTATTCCGGTATTCCGGTATTCCGTTCCTAGTCGCTGCGAGACATAGCGCTTAAGCGCGGATTTTAGACGGTAACTTTGGATCTTTATAATATTTGATAGAGGCATATAATAATAAAGTCTTTAATACAAATACAATTATAATTTTTTTTTATCATAATAAGATTCAAAGTCTTCTAGCTGTAAAATTCCAGCATTTTCGACGGCAAGAGACTCGGCGGTCACAATAGGCATGCGCGTTTCTGGTGTTTGTATTGAGGTGAGGCGTGAGTGTATTATCATGTTTGTTAATGACGGGGTCGCAAACAGGACTTTCAAATTTTAATTGGAATGTGTCTATTCTAAGTGAACTTGAAGTAGTTCAAGATGCAAGAATTTCAAAGTTATTACAGCGGCTAACAAAAATATTCTACTGCAGTCGAATTGTAGAGTGGTTAAACACAAAGGTCTGATTATTGTGTATTGGGATATTTCTGACAATCGAAGAGATAATTGGAAGAAACGGATAAGTAACATTTTTAAAAACTTACGAATTTTTGAGTTAGTGGACGCTTTTGAACCCGAAATATTTTTTGAAATTAAAATAATGTGGGTTTGATATATATTTTTTGCTAGAAGCACTAGCTGGATAATAAAATAGGTAATTTACAAGATTAGTCAAAATTAAAAAAAAAATTAGTTAGCTGTCCGCTTCTTCCTGACTTATGTCTTTAATTGTGTCTTGAATATGCCAATATGGACAAGCCAATCAAGCCAATGGAATCAATTCTAATGTTGGCATAATAAAAGGTTTTTGTAAGTAGTTACCATCATAGCTACCAGTAACCACTGATCATGGCGATATAATAATAGTTGCAGCTCAATGTGTTGTAAAGGTTCGCCCTAAGTGTAAGATAAATAAAAATATAAATGTTCATAAATGTATATTAAGTATAAAATATCTATAACAAGTTTTACAATACACGTGACATAGGTGCCGGTAGGGCAGAGTACCTTTACGTAGCTTAGTTAAGATTCAACTAACTAAAGTATCTAGTGCAGTAACAAACAACACCATACACACAGGTACAAATTGCGTATGTGCATAATCGCATACGCTGCACGCTACAGTGTGATAGGCCAATTTCCCGTTTAAAAATGAATAAGTAGCCTATGCAGCACTTATCAGGAAGTAGTGTAACAGACCTCCTGCAAGTATAATGGTAGGCACCGTAATCTCGACGTTCAAAAACGTAATCAAAGTATTTTGAACTTAAATATTTTTTTGATTTTCTAACTATAATACCCTTCTGTTTCAGGTGGTCTGTGCCTGTGCTATGTGTGAGTCGGCCCGGAGGTGACACTAGTGTTGTTGTGAGCGATGATCGGTTGGCGGACTATGAACACGAGTCGTCGGAAATATACACACTGGTAAGTTGCTTTTGAGGGTTTCGTATGAGGTCTGGCAAAAGTCGGACGATTTCTGACGGAGTTACGGAAGATGGATCGTGCCTGCTTAGTTTTTTTTTTAGTTTTAGTTGGTAGGTCGGACGACCGCAGCGAGTCTCACATATCCGCATATCCGCAATGGGAGTCCAAGGCGGTAACGCATTTGACGACCTCTGTGGCTCAGTTGGTAAGCCCGTTGGTAAGTTTAAGCCGGGGGTCGCGGGTTCGAATCCCGCCGACGGAGTTTTTCAATGTTCCTGGGTCTTGGATGTGTAATAAATATGTGTATCATATAATAAAAATCTTAAATATGTTATACACATATTTAAGTATAAAAGTATTAAATATATTTCCGTTGTCGGGTACCTGTAACACAAGTCTCTCGGGTACTTAGCACGGGGCCAGACTGACGTGGTCCATATTATTTATCTGCGTAAAAAAAAAGAAAAAGAATAGGTTCCGTATAGATAGGGAAAAGAGGATACTAGCTTCGTTGTCCGTTATCTGCCAGTCTGTCTGCCATCTCAAAAAATTTGTAGGTAACAAATCGGAAACAGCCAGATACTATAAAAATTTAAAAATTATTAAATTTACAAACGTAATATTAAAAAAAAAAAAAATATATTAAAGGAGGGTTCTCATACAACAAATGCTATATTTCTTAATTTTGTGCTCGATATCAATGATGGCGTGGCTCGTTACTCTCGAGCAAGTTAGGTTAGGTTAGTTAGTAAATTAACAATGTTAAAAAAATATTTAATACTATTTATATACTTCCTTTTTTGAAAGTCGGTCAAAAACAAAGCAACATAAAATATTAGGGTCACTTCTGTGCGGTCAGTGATATTTTATGTTATCAATCGGATCGCATTCAATAACATTTATAACAAAAATTAGGACTCTCATACTATATTAAGCGCGCGATCGAAAATGTGATACAACACGACGCAATCTGATTATTGCAGCCTGTTATTTCAATATTATTTACGATTATATGTACGACCCCTGGCTATATTCTGGTTTTCAAAACGATTTCGTTGAAATTATGAAACACGGTCGTAGTTTTATAAATTGCAAATAAATAAATAATTGCTATTGCTATTCATCCAGTCATCGAACTCCTAAATTCAACCCATAATTATAATTTCAATGTAAATAAATAGTAAATTCCAAGTAGAGATATAATAAATAAATAGTTTACAATATTCCTTAAAGGTATGTTATATTGCTACATTCATTATTCGTATTAAATACCCATATCGTTCAGATAAATAAAAGTAATTTTCAATTTTTGTCTCGCTGAAAGTCGTAAACGGAATCCATTCGTGGAAGTCCTGGACTATTTCGAGACTTGATATGATAAGGAACTTAGGAGTTCAGCAATATCACACATTACTTAATACTTATGTCAATATAATGTGGTTCAAAGTTCCAGTATTAAATAGGACGTGTTTGTTAACAAAAACCTTCTATTTAAGAATACAACGAAGGAGAGAGCTATGAAATTAATTTATGATAATCTCTAACCGGAGTTGTCGAAACATTCCAAAATCGTTTCGAGACTCTAACGATTCGGAGTTCTGCGTCCTACTCTAAGAAATGTGAAATAACGTTGTCAGGGTAAGACATATACAGGGTAACATTCAGTCGAGTCCGAAGATTCGAATGTGCCGTTTGAGAGTACTTCCCAGTGGCTTCGCCATGAGTTTGAAGCAATAATATTTGTCGATACTAGATAGCGACTACGTCAATTTTTAGTATCGCAAAACTATTCAGCGCTCCTAGCGGTCACTTGCGTAACTAAAATTGCCATATTAAAAATTTACTTAGTCACTATCGAGTACCGACAAAAACTATTGCTCTAATCTCATGTTAGTGCTACAGAGCCCCCAAAGTATTTGGGTTCATTCGTGATTGTGCTGCTATTTTTAACCGACTTCCAAAAACGAGGAGGTTAATATGTTCGGCTGTGGATATTTTTTTTTTTTTTTTATTATTTTTTTTTTTTATGTATGTTCAACCATAGCTCCGCCGTTTGTGAACCGATTTTCAAAATTTTTGCTTTGT